>PVLC010005606.1:0-15993 GCA_004027655.1 Graphiurus murinus
CAATCATAACAAGGTCACTCAATGAAGTGAACCTTAGGGGGAGGGAGGGGGAGGGAACGGGAATGGGGAGGGAATCGGGGAAGGGGTCAAATGAGAATTGTGTGCAAATATGTTGTTAACAATTTGTACTTAACAAAGATGTACGCTATATTGCACGAATTACTACAATAAAAATTAAAAAATTAAAAAAAAAATAAAGAACATAGGAAATTATAATTTAGCCATTTAGAATAAAATTTTAGCAATAAAAAAAAAAATCTCAAAAAAAAAAAAAAAAAAAAAAAGAAAATTGACATCATGAGAACTTTCACTTTCTTAACTAGATTATCGTCTCCTCCTTTCCAGCTAACCATCTTCTCTCCACCCCACCTCCTCCACATGTCACAACCTCTGGTAACCACTATTCTATTCTACTTCTAGGATATGAGTTTTTTCTTTATGGTATGATATAAAGTATTACTAAACATTTATAAAGTTATTTTAATTAAATAATACACCAAAACATTTAAGTTTAAAAGGAAAAATAAATATGAATGATAACATCTACATCTCTAATAGGAAAAGATTTGCAGAATATATTTTTATCACACAAAAGCAAACCACAGAACAGTATTGTTTGCTATCTATTGTGAAGAAATAAAGGAAAATAAAAATACCTCTATAGAAACACTAGCAGGATACACACTAAACTAATAAAAACGATAAAAGGATAAAGACAGGAGTGGAAGCAAGAATAACTGTATGCCTTTTTATGATGTTTTTATTTTTGAACCACATGAATGGATTACCTATTCAAAAATTAAATTCAATTAAATGTTAAAAAGATATAAATAGGCACCAATTTGCCATCATATTGTTTTCAGTAGACAAGTGCAGCTGTTACAAAGATGCCTGATTTTAATCATAGCAGTAATTTAGAAAAGAAATTTGCTAAAATTGTTAGGTAACAAGATAACTAGTATTTAGTGCATAGATTCTCAAGTTTCATTGAACATAAAATCACCCAGGTGCTTTTCTATAAAGTCATATTCTTAGTGCCTATCCCACACTATAAATTGGGTTTTAAGTTGTTTTAAGAATATACATTTTAGAACTGGGGATATAGCTCAGCGGCAAAGCACTTTATTGATGATGGTGAGGAAAGTACTGAAAAAATGAATATACATTTTACCAAGTTCCCTTGGTAATTTTCATGCAGAAATTTGTTGAGAGTAATCTCAGTTAAATATTAGGTTATTTTATGTATTAAATTGCTTATGCTATTGTAACACTAATAAATTCTCAAATATATCAATCATTGGTTTAATGTATAAAATAACTTTTAACAGGAATAGTTTTCTTTTGTTCAAATTGGAGTGACTGTAAAACTGAACAAAGTTAATGTCTGAGCTGGGCATAGTGATGCATGCCTGTAATCTCAGTACTTGGGAGGCTGAGACAGGAAGATTGTAGGTTTTAGGTCAGCCTCAGCAACTTATAGCAAAGCAAGGTCCTCTGCAAGTTAATGAGACCTTGTTTCTAAATAAAAAATAAAATAGGGCTGGGAGTGTAGCTCAGAGGTAGAATGCCCCTGGGTTCAATTTCCAGTATCAGACACACACACACACACACACATACACACACACACACACACACACACACACACACACACACGGTAATATTTGCAAGTCCAAGTTTTTAATGGGAAACGTTATATAATAAACCATAAGAAGACAATAAAGAACTTGTAGGTTCGTAATTCCAATAAAAAGGAAAGACTATTAGGGTTCTCAAGAGAAACAGAATTGATAGAATGAGAAAATATATCATGAGAATCAACTAGGTTGTAGAGGCTGAGAAATTCCATGACCTGCCATCTGCAAGTCAGGCTGAGTCAAAGGATCGTACTCCTGGCTTGTGAACTTAAGATGGCTTGTGAGTGAAACGCCTCTCCTCAGGTGCTGTGAGCGTGAACCAAATCTGCCATAAAAGCAGCTTCTTGATGGAAGAGAAAAAAAAAAGCAACAATAAAGCAAACAAAGCAACAAAAATTGAACTACAACTGAAGAGACCCAGAAACCCAAGCAGGGAGAGCAAAGGAGCCTGTACGCATGGCAGTGGCCCCAAGCCACCGAGGCAGCCATTAAGCCACAGCCCAACATGGGAGTCTACTAACACCGCTGCATACCCAGTGACCAGGCAAGGAGTAAGGGACTCCAGAACTCCACATCCTAACCAGGCGGTGGATCCCTGCACCTTTCACAGTGACCAGAATGTGTGGTACGACCATCGTAAGCCCCCTCGGGACACCCCAGCTCACCTCTCCCTCCAGAGCTGGAGCAGTGATTAACTGCTCAGCAGAGCTTGAATCAAAACTGCCGCAAAAGCAGTTTCTTGACGAAAGGAAAGAAAAGCAAAGTAGAAAAAAAACTGAATAAAGCAACAAAAGCAACTGAACAGAACCCAGGGAGAACAAAGGAGGCAGCGCACGCAAGGCAGTGGTGCGCTCCGAGAACCGGCGGCCCCCATCTTGGCAGCTGCCATGTTGCCTGTTGCCCAAAGTAGGGTCTATTAGCACCAAGATACCCAACGACCTCCTGCGCCCCCAGCGACCAGAGATGGAGTAAGGGACTATGGAAATCCACAGCCTAATCAGGCGGCATATTCTAGCAGGATCAACAGTGATCAAGAACACTGGGACAACCATCTTAAGCCTGCGGTGAGGAAACCCAGCTCACCCCTCCCACTGGAGCCAGAGGAGCAGGGATCTGTAAGTTGGATTGCACCCCTGGGATGCAGGGAACCCCTATACAAAGGACAGACTCAGTCACCCACCCTCCTACCCATTGGATAGTAGCAGAACTGCGGGAGGGACCCAGTACACACAGGGCATAGAGAACTTCCAGGCACCCTGTAAATGCCCGGCATTGAGATTGCACTCCTACCACCAGTGAAGGCAGAGAGAGAGAGAAAGATGCAGACAGGCCCTGTGGAGAGCTCAGAGACACAAGCTTGCAACGGGAGAGGCACCAGCAGAACTCCCTGCCTGCACTGACAGAGACAGCAAATAAGAATGCGAGAGCCACACTTGAAAATCTAATAGAGTGGGCAGATATTTAAAAGCTGAAAATATCCACACAGTTCCAAAATGACTGCTGAGGTCAACTCAGCTCTGTACTTAGAAACTAGCAGGGTTTTTGTTTTTGTTTCTTGTTGTTGTTTTTTTTTCTTTTTTTTTTTCTTTTTTTGGGTTCTGTTTTTTGTGTTTTTATTCTCTTTTCGTTTTGTATTGCCTTGACTTATTTATGTTTGTTTGGATGATTGGTTGCTTTATTATCTTTTGCTCAGTTTGTTGACTTTCCTCCTTATCTGTTTTACAAGCTTCCCTCCCTCTCTCTCTCACCTATTTTCTTCTCAATGTTTTTTCTTTTCACTTTTTATTTTCCTTGTCTCATATCAAGATCATCTCATACTACCACACCTAAAACTCTACATTGACTACCAGAATCCCCCGACATATCCACTATCTCTAATCTTTACCATGTATCATCTGAACACACTCAACCTCTTATTCCACTGGACCATACCCTCTGCTTTAACCTATCCTTGAATTCATCACTGTGACTTCTCAACCAACCTTTACCACTGAACACAACCTGTCCCTGAATATACCGGCAGACACCTCTAAACCCCCATTGCAGAGATTTGATGAGAAAGCTGGCAAGAACAGCAAAGATATAAATTTAAGAACAGGGAAACCATGGGAAGGAAAAACAGCAAAGAATCAATGAGCCACCACAATCCCACAATAACAGAACTCAACAACACTGAATGGCAGAGATTACCAGAAGATCAATTCAGAACTTTAATAGTAGAAAAGATACAAAACTTCCAGAAAGAATGCAGAGAGAGTTGCAAAGAAATAAAGGGACAAATAAACAAAGAATCTGACACCGTGAATAGGAATCAAAGAGAAGCCTTGAAGGAAATGAAGGATGTGAAAGATGCAATAATTGAAGTTAAGGCATCAATACAAATTATAAACAGTAGGTTAGACCACAAGGAAAATAGAATATCATTCTTAGAATATGATCATTCCAAAATTGAATCTATAGTACATAATTTAGAAAAAAACTTTCGACAGTATGAATTGGACATCGATGACTTGTCCAATTTTAAAAGAGCTAAGCTAAGAATAATAGGCATAGAAGAGGGATTAGAGTTGAAACATATGGAATAAATAATCTTTTCAAAGAAGTAAAATCAGAGAATTTTCCAAACATAGAAAGAGAAGTTGACACACAGGTACAGGAAACATATAGAACCCCCTCTAGACAAGACCAAAGAAGAGGTCCATCATGCCACATAATCAAGTTGACTAATGTAGAGGCTGAGGAGAGAATTCTAAAGGCAGCAAAAGTAAAAGGTCAAGTGACATTTAGAGGCAAATGAATTAGAATCACTCCAGATCTCGCAAATCAAATCATAAAAGCCAGGAGGAGCTGGAGTAACATGTTCCAAATTCTGAAAGAAAATAACTTGCAGCCAAGATTCTCATACCCAGCAAAACTCTCTCTCAAAATTGACAGGGATATAAAAACCTTCCATGACAAACAGAAATTGAAAGAATTTATGTCTTCTAAACCAGCACTAGAGAAAAAACTCAAAGAGATCAACTACAAAGAACTAGCAAGTAAATGTCAGAACAAGAGAAATAATAATTTCCAGGAAGCAAACAAATAAGCAAAGAAGAATAAACATCACTGAAAACAGAAGTCAAAACTCAAAATGTTAGGAATCAAAAGTCATCTCTCAATAATCATACTGGATATAAATGGTCTCAACTCCCCAATAAAAAGGCATAAGGTGGCAAAATGGATTAAAACCCAGAATCCATCTATATGCTGCCTGCAAGAAACACACCTTACAAGCAAAGATTCCCACAAACTAAAGGTGAAGGGCTGGAGTAAGGTAATCTATGCTAATGGAACTTGAAGACAAGCAGGAGTAGCAACCAGGATATCAGATAAATTAGACTTCAAGCCTAAGCTTATCTGAAGAGACAAAGCAGGTCATTTTTTACTAGTAAAAGGAACAATCCAGCAAGAGGAAATAACAGTTATCACATCTATGCCCCAAACATAGGTGCAGCCACTTTTATAAAACAAACTCTGTATGGTATAAAGACACACATAGATCTAATACACTAATACTAGGAGACTTCAATACTCCTCTTACATCTCTAGATCGTTCTTCTAAACAAAAGGTTAGTAAAGACCCCTCAGACCTAAAGAATACCATAAACCAAATGGACCTATTAGACACATATAGACTCTTTCACCCAACTACAGCTAAATTCACATTTTTCTCAGCTGCACATGGAACTTTCTCCAAAAAAGACCACATTCTGGGCCACAAAGAGAGCACTGTCAAATTCAAAAAATGTAACATAATTCCCTGCATCTTCTCAGACCACAATGGAGTGAAATTAGAACTCAACTCTAAGAAGACCCATGTAAACACATGGAGACTGAACACCACACTGCTGAATGAGGATTGGGCCATAGAAGAGGTAAGGGGAAAAATAAAAAAATTCCTAGAAACCAACAAAAACAGTGACACAACATGTCGAAATCTTTGCGACACTTTGAAGGCAAAACTAAGAGGAAAATTTATAGCACTGAGTGCCCACATAAGAACAGAAAATCACCAAATAAATAACCTAATGACACAGCTAAAAGCCCTTGAAAAGTAAGAACAGTCTAACCCCAAAGCTAGAAGACAGGAAATTATGAAAATCAGAGCAGAAATTAATGAAGTACAGAATAAAAAAACAAAAAAAAAACCCAAAAAAACAATACAGAAACTCAACAAAGCCAAAACATGGTTTCTTTTTTTTTTTTTTTTTTTTTTTTGCAGTACTGGGGATTGAACTCAGGGGCATTCTACCTCCGAGCTACACCCCCAGCCCTATTTTTTATTCTTTATTTTGAAACCGAGTCTCACTAAGTTGTGGAGTGCCTCACTAGGTAGCTGAGGCTGGCCACAAACCTGGATCCTCCAGTCTCGGCCTCCCGAATGCTGGGATTACAAGCATGCGCCACCATACCCGGCTAAAAACTGGTTTCTTGAAAAAAATAAACAAGATAGATAAACCACTGGCCAACTTAACCAAAAGAAAGAGAGAATCAATCCAAATTACCAGAATAAGAGATGAAAAAGGTGATAGTACCACCAACAGTATGGAAATACAGAGGATCATCAGAAACTATTTTGAAAAACTATACTCCAACAAAATGGAAAATCTAGAAGAAATTGAAAAGTTTCTAGAAACTTATAACCTTCCTAAATTGAGTCAAGAAGATATAGAAAACTTAAATAACAATCAAATAATTAGAAACAGTAATAAAGAGTTTACCATCAAACAAAAGCCCAGCACCAGATGGTTTTCCAAGTGAATTTTATAAAAGATATATAGAAGAGCTAATCCCAATACTTCTCAAACTATTTCGTGAAAGAGAAAGAAATGGGACTCTCCCAAACACATTCTATGAAGCCGACATCACATTAATACCAAAGCCAAATAAAGACAACACAAGAAAAAAAAACTATAGGCCTATACCATTGATGAACTTAGATGCAAAACTGCTAAACAAGATACTAGCAATGCGCATTCAAAACCACATCAAGAAAAGTTTACACCATGACCAAGTCGGGTTCATCCCAGGGATGTAAGGCTGGTTCAACATATGAAAAACAAACCATGTAATTCATCCCATAAACAGATGTAAAGACAAAAATCACATGATCATCACAGTTGATGCTGAAAAAGCATTTGACAAAATCCAACACCCATTCATGCTAAAAGCACTGCAGAGAATCAGAATAGAAGGAACATACTTCAACATCACAGAGGCAATATACAATGGGCCTACAGCCAACATTATATTAAATGGAGAAAAACTACAAGAATTCCTACTAAAAACAGGAACAAAACAAGGATGTCCATTATCACCTCTTCTGTTCAATATAGTACTTGAGACTCTAGCCAGAGCAATAAGGCAAAAGAAAGAAATCAAAGGGGTAAAAATAGGGAAAGAAGAACTAAAACTATCCCTTTTTGCAGATGCATGATACTATACTTAGAAGACCCAACAAAATCAACCAAAAACTTTTAGAACTGATCAACAAATTCAGCAAAGTATCTGGATACAAAATCAATCTTAAAAAATCAGAAACTTTCCTGTATGCCAACCATAAATCCACTGAAAAAGAAATCCAGAAAACAATTCCACTCACAATAGCACCCCAAAAAATAAAATACTTAGGGATAAACCTAACCAAAGAGGTTAAACACCTCTATAAGAAAACTATAAAAAGTTGAAAAAAGAAATTGATGAAGACCTTAGAAGATGGAAAGATCTTCATACTCTTGCATAGGCAGAATAAATATCATCAAAATGCCCATCCTCCCAAAAGTGATCTACAGATTCAATGTAATACCTATGAAATTACCAATGTCACTCCTCACAGACAGAAAACATCAGTCCTTAAATTCATTTGGAACAACAAAAAGCCCAGAATAGTCAAAGTAGTTCTTAGCAACAAGAACCATGCAGGACGTATCACAGTACCTGACTTCATACTCTATTACAAAGCTAGAGTAATAAAAATAGCATGGTATTGGCACATAAACAGATACATAGGCCATTGGAGCAGAATAGAAGATTCATAAACAGACCCATGTGCTTACATTCAATTGATTTTTACAAAGGAGCCAAAAACATACACTGGAGAAAGGATATCCTCTTTAACAAATGGTTTTGGCAAAAATGGTTAACCATATGCAGGGAAATGGAAATAAACCCCACTTTCTCGCCCTAAACAAAAGTCAAGTCAAGATGGATCAAAGACCTAGAAGTAAGGCAAGAGACCTTGAAGAGGGCATAGGACCAACACTTCAACACATAGGCACAGGTAAAAACTTTCTCAACAAGACCTCCAAAGCACAAGCAACTCAAAGGAAGATCAATACATGGGATTGCATTAAACTGAAGACCTTCTGCACAGCAAAGGAAACTATCAAGAACCTCAACAGAGAGCCCACAGAGTGGGAGAAAATTTTTGCCAGCTACTCTTCTGATAGAGGACTAATATCTAGAATATACAGAGAACTCAAGAAACTCACAGCTAAGAAAACAAATAACCTAATCAAAAAATGGGAAAAGGATCTAAATAGACACTTCACAAAAGAAGAAATACAAAGGTCCAATAAATGTATGAGGAAATGTTCTACATCATTAGCAATCAGAGAGATGCAAATCAAAACTCCCTTGAGATTTCACCTAACTACAATCAGAATAGCAATCATAGAAAAACATGAACAACAACAAATGCTGGCGAGGATGTGGAGAAGTGGGAACCCTAATACATTGTTGGTGGGATTGCAAATTAGTTCAACCACTTTGGGAAACAGTATGGAGGATCCTTGGACTAATGGAAGCAAACCTACCATATGACCCAGCAATACCATTTCTGGGTATCTACCCAGAAGAACGGAAACCAAACTATCAGACCGACGCATGTGTATCGATATTTATAGCTGCACAATTCACAGTTTCCAAACTATGGAAACAGCCAAGATGTCCATCGACAGATGAATGGATTACAAAACTATGGGATATGTACACAATGGAATTTTACTCAGCCATAAGGAAGAACAAAATCATGTTTTTGTAGGGAAATGGAGGCAACTGGAAAACATTATGTTAAGTGAGATTAGTTAGTCACAAAGAATAAAAAAGCATATGTTCTCCCTAATATGCGGATGCTAGGGAGAAGAAAGAGCATAAGAGGGACTCCAGATGAAAAAGGAGAAACCCTTAATAAGCAAAGAAGTTGACTTAACCGAAAGGGATGGACTGGGGGGGGGCACTCTAATGCACATGATGTACTTTCAGTAATATATCAAAGCCAATCACTAAACTGAACTTGAGAAGGAGGGAGGGCGAGGGAGTGGGGTGAGAATTGGGGAAGGGGTTAAATGAGAAATGTGTGCATATATTCCTTTATTACCTGTACCTAACAAAGATGTATGATTACAATACACCAATTAATAAACTTAAAAAAATTTTTTAAAAAACTAAGTGAACTATTGCACTAGAGAGTCTCCAGGTCACTACCAAAGATGTCTTTGCCTCTTTTTCTAATGTCTTAAACAGCTTTCCAAACACACCCCAAACTTCAGCTCCATTCCACCCATAGTTTGTGTCTTGCTCATAGTAGAAAGACTTTTTGTTTTTTGCCTTTTCAATAATTTAAGTGCATTTTTTTTTGGAGGTCTTTCTGTGAGTGCTTCTAACTGTCTGGATTAGTTTCCTTTTCACTGTTTGAAGAGTCTTCTCTTTCATTTCATTTAAGTCCACATCATAAGCAACCTCTTTCTCAGAAAATATTCTCTAATCCTCTATTTTGAACTATCCCCACTCCCTTTCCAGTGCTCACATCCTGAGTTGCTATCATATTGCCCTTGGTTCATCTTGGCAGTTTATTTTGTATTAACCACTGAACTGTTCTATTCCTCCACTAGAACATATGATCCAATGGCAAAGGATTACATACATCTTGCTCAAGACCAGACTCCCCATATCCAGAGGAGTCAATAGTAGGTGTCCAATAAGCCTGTAGAAAAACTAGAAAGAGCAAAAGTAAAAATACGAAAAATCAACAAAAGCCTTATTATAATGTCAATTTTATTTAAAAAGGATTATATTGCTAAGTGAAAGCAATCAACTTGAAAACAGTATACACTATAAGACATTCTGGAAAAGGCAAATCTATGGAAACAGTAAAAAAGATCAGTGATTTCCAGGGTTTGATGGAAAGTGAGGTGAAGGATGGGTAGGTAGATAGAGCACAGAGGATTTTTTGGCAGGGAAAATATTCTATGATGCTACAGTGATGGGGGCATGTTATACAATTATCTAAACCTGCAGAAAGTACACTACCCAAAGTGAACCCTAGTGTAATCTATGGACTTTGGGTGATTCTGATGTGTCAATGTAGGTTCATCAGTTATAACAAATGTACTGCACTGATGGGAGTGTTGATAATGGGGGAGACTACAGAAGGGGTAGATAGGAAGACTATGCACTTTCCCTTTAATTTTGATGTAAGTGTAGAACTTTTCAAAAAAAAATAAAACATTTAAAAGGGGGAAATAGTTGTAACATTGAAACATCAAAAACACATTGATCTGTGTTAAAGGAGAGGATTAAGTAACTCCTAGTAGTAATTTTCTTGGTGATGTGATATTCATTAGTTGACCATCATTTCAGTATATCATTTTCACACTTACTATTATTGTATAATAGTAAACTATTTCAAACAAATTATTTCAGTCTAATATTTATAAATTCACCTAGTTTCTCACTGAGATAAAATATAAATTGAGACTTTGATTATATTTCCTTAACAGTAATTTCTAGCTACTAACAGAAAAGTTTTTCTCCATATTGAGCCAAGAATTACATGAAATTATTTAAATGTATAAATTAGTACTTCTTTTTCAACATACTTTGCTTTAATAGTTTTGTTAAGTGGAATAAACTGTTTCTCTATGGAATCTATGGCAGTATGTTTCATGAATGTTTTCACAAAAATTGTTTTTCATATTAGACTTTTTCAAAAGAAGATCAATATCATATATTACATTTCAAAAAATGAATACACCCATGTGATCCCAGAAAACAGATTGTTATATGTATTATCAATTTAAAATTTTCCCAGACTTATAGAAATAGTAATATTTTTCCAAAAGGAATCCAGTTCAATAGACTTTCAATGTAGGGCTTTGTTACAATCTTAACATGAACTTTTGTTAAAGAATTTTTATTGAGCAATAAGTACACATTAACAGAGCCTAGTCTATAAAAATCTATTCAAACCACCTTGAGTATCATGCTAGATGTTATTACACATTTATAAATTGATTCATGCTGATCCTCAGGAGTGCAGACTTTATGCAATAAAAATATAACTTTCCATGAAAATTTGATGCAATATAATAAGTCGTTCTGGAAATTCAGTTTCCCTAATTCAAAAAATTCCAATTGAGTTATGCTTTCCAGTAGAAATATTCATAAAGTTGTCAGTTTGTGTCAGTTGTATGAGAAAGATGTAAATTTTCAGAGAAAGCAAGTTAAACATACACCAACAGCAACTTTTCTTAAAACCATAATCTTAATGTTCTTTTCTCATATTTACATTTCTTAAAATCCATGAGATATGAGTTAGACTTGTAGTTATGTATGTTTAATAAGGATTAATTTAATTTTGGTAAGAATTAGCAACTAGAGTCATTTTATAAAATTCAAATTTCTAAGGAGTGTCCCTTTTCATTGAGACTGAATGATCTCAGTTAGCATAATATTCTATATTTCCACCTATTTTACTATAAATTGCATAACTTTTTTCTCCTTTATAGCTGAGTAAAATTCCATTGTGTGCATATACCACATTTTCTTTATCTTTTCATCTGTTGGAGGACACCTAGTCTGGTTCCAAAATTTAGGCATTGTTAATTGTGCTGCTATAAGCATGGTATATGTGCTGCTATAAATATGGTATCACTATAGTATTCTGACTTTAATTCTTTTGGAAAGAATAAGTAAATTTCTCATGTTCATATTATAGGAAAATGTTTATCAAACAAGACACAAAAATAATTAAAAACTGGGCGTGGTGGTGCACGCTTGTAATCCCAGTACTTGGGAGGCTGAAACTGCAGGATCAGGTTTGCAGCCAGCCTCAGCTACTTAGTGAGGACCTCCGCAACTTAGTGAGACCCAGTTTCAAAAAATAAAGACTAAAAAAACAGGGCTGGGGAGGTAGCTTGGAGGTAGAATGCCCCTGGGTTAAATCCCCAGTACCAGAAAAAAAATTACAAAAGAACGACATGTATATTGGGCTATATTAAAATTAAGAAATTGAAGTTATTAAGAGCATCAATATGGGTATAAAATAATCAATCATAGAATGAGAGAAATAGCATCAGTAATGGCAAAGGGCATATAAAGATTGCTTGCAAATCAGTATGAAAATTCAACTCATTAGAGAAACAGGAAAGCCGGGCGTGGTGGCGCACGCTTGTAATCCCAGCATTCGGGAGGCTGAGACCGGAGGATTCGGGTTCGTGGTCAGCCTCAGCTACCTAGTGAGGCACTCCGCAACTTAGTGAGACTCGGTTTCAAAATAAAGAATAAAAAAAATAGGGCTGGGGGTATAGCTCGGAGGTAGAATGCCCCTGAGTTCAATCCCCAGTACCGCAAAAAAAAAAAAAAAAAGAGAAACAGGAAAGATGAAGTATAACTTCACAGAAGAGAAGATGCAGTTGGTCGAAGCACCTATGAATAGGTACTACCTCATTGCAAATCAGAAAAAATTTATATTGAATCTATAATAAAATATCTATGCAGGAATAAAAATGTACTTTAAAAATATTTGATGATATCAAATGTTAGAAAGAATGTGAAATGGCCAGAATTCCTGCAATGCTTATAGGAATATAAACTGGTTCAGCTACTTTAAAAAAAAAAGCCTGCCATGATCTACTAAGGTGGAAAATATGCATATGCAACCTTGTCACTTTTTTTTTGGTTCGTTTTTCATATCTCAGTCTGATTCATGTTAATATTAACCTTTATGTAATAAGAAGCATATGAGAAGACTCTGCAACACCTTTTTCTGAGTGCACACAATAAAATTTGCCTTCCATTATGAAAAAAGATGATAATTGAGAAGTAGAGTGAGGGGAAAATAAAAAGCAACAATTAGACAAAAAAAAAAAAAAAAAGGCTTATGGCATTAATTCTGTTTAATGGCCAATGCAAATGAGCAATAATAAAGAATCATGCTTTTGTGACTAAACAGCATCTGGAGGGAAAAAAATTAGGTCATAAGTGTATAAAAGTCAGCTATCCAAAACTGATCAGAGAAGGTATGACACATTGGCAAAAAGACTACACAGGAAGAGAACAATGAAAATCTACAAATCACATCTTCTTTTCTTGCAAACTGAACCCTTTATTTTTGCATACCATGTCTCTCAGAGATAGAAATGTAGAATTTTGTGTGGAATTTCTGTCAGTTTCTTCAAGAGTAAATCGTTGTAAATCTACACAATATCAAAAATTCTTGTAGAATTGAAAGTGTGAACACTGCATGAGGATGTAACAGGCGACAAGTGAATGGCCAAAGTAAATTTGTCCCTCATTTTCCAAGACCTCAATTTCCATTTCCTCCTACCTCCATGAGTGACTTATTCAAGGGGTTTCTGCTCCTCTGCTGCTTTTTAAATGTTAATCTCTTCTGTGGTTCCATCCCTGATTTTCTCCTATTTTCTCTCTATCTGCTTTACTTGGTAACTTCATCCTTTCTAGCGGTTAAAATTACATACATATCATGGGCTCCCACACACTGTCCTCATTTCTTTCTCTTATTTCAATTGCCTGCTGGACATATCCACCTAATGCCCTGACATTCCAATTATAAAAGGGAATGCATAACTTTTCCATGAAACCAGAATTTCTTACAGGCCTGATTTTCACAAACAGCATTAGTACCCATGCAGCAATCTCAGTACAGTCTTGCAGATTTCCTTAGTTCCTTATTCTCCTTCAGCAACATGTCCAATCTCATCCTCCTGTAAACACAGTCATCATCATCATAATTTTCATTATTATCATTAGTCTCCAAATAATTTTGTTCTCTATAATGCTGCCAAAGATTCTTGCTTAGAAGGCAAGGCTGCATACATAATATAGTTGCCTACTTAACATTCTCAGTTACTCCATAATTCTCCCACTTGTTTCTAAGAGAAGTTGTAATACTTATAGTATATAATGACCTAGTTTTAATATCTAGTTTGATGCTTTGTTTACATGTCTATCTCCACCAGAATATAAATTTCTAAAGAACCTATCATAGGCTTCAATCCTCAGAGCAGTATTAAGAATGATAAATATTTATGGATTAATGCATTCTTTGCATGAGTGTTTGCTATAGATTATGTTTATTTTTCATGTGTGTGTGTGTGTGTGTGTGTGTGTGTGTGTGTGTGTGTGTGTTACTACATATTGACCCCAGGGGAGTATATCTCTGAGGCACATATCCAGGCATCTTAATTTTTAAAAATTTTGAAACAGTAATTTTTTAAATTTTGACCCTAATTTCCTGAAGATTTTGCTAAATTGCTGAGACTGGTCTCAAACCTGCTAGTATCCTTTATTTGCCTCCCAAGTACTAGGATTATAGGTGTGCTCCACCTTGCCTTGCCTTGATTATGTTTAAAAACAGAAGGTATTAACTTGAGGTCCACAGATAGATTCATAAGTTTATAATTTCACTAACCTCTGACTAAAGTTAGCATTGTTTTTAAACCAACCAGTCATAGTAGCACCTGTAACTGTGATGCTATGGATTTGCTCATACTAAGTTTAAGTTACTTAACAGTTCC
This sequence comes from Graphiurus murinus, assembly GCA_004027655.1. NCBI lineage: Eukaryota > Metazoa > Chordata > Mammalia > Rodentia > Gliridae > Graphiurus > Graphiurus murinus. The sequence continues at coordinate 14,495 of PVLC010005606.1, forward strand.
ATCCATTTCCCTGAAAACAACATGGTTTTGTTATTCTTTATGGCTGAGTAAAATTCCATTGTGTACATATCCCATAATTTTATAATACATTCATCTGTTGATGGACATTTTGACTGATTTCACAGTTTGGGAATTGTGAATTGTGCAGCTATAAACATAGATACACACGCATTGGTCTGATAGTTTGGTTCCGTTCTTTTGGGTAAATACTCAGAAGTGGTATTGATGTATCATATGGTAGGTCCATTTCCATTCGTCTGAGGATCCTCCATACTGTTTTCCAAAGTGGTTGCACTAATCTGCAGTCCTACCAACAATATATTAGGATTCCTCACCAGCATTTGTTGTTGTTTGTGTTTTTGAGGATTGCCATTCTGGAAACATTATGCTAAGTGAGATTAGTCACAAAAAGTAACAAATAGTATGCTCTCCTAATATGCGGAAGTAGGGAGAAAGTGAGTCATAAGAGGGAATCTAGATGAAGAAGGAGAAACTTTAGATGAGCAAAGAAGGTGACTTAACTGATGGTGATGGGGGGAACACCCTAATGCACATGATGTACTTTCACAAACATATCAAAGCCAGTCACTAAACTGAACATGAGAAGGAGGGTAGGAGGAGGGAATGGGGCCGAAATTGGGGAAGGGTTAAATGATAGAAGTGTGCATGTATGTCTCTACCAGCTTGTACCTCACAAAGATGTATAATTATAATGCACCAATAGAAAAATAAATTACTGAACATATATTGAGATATTTTAAGCCCCAAATTATTTTAAATTATAGTAATTGTTAGATATGCTACTAGACCATTCTATATAGCATTAAGACAAGCATTACTATAATTTTAAGCATTTTAGTGAATGTATTTTAATATAATTGGTTTCTTTGCTAGTCTAATACACTCTATTTTATTCATTGAAAGATGAGAAGTAACCTTCAACAGATGGCTAAATGTTCATGACACAAAAATATATTAGGATCCCGTTTTGAAAATGAAGTAAACAGAACACATCATTGATAAATATATTGTGATTCTTTCACTAGATAAACAGCTCTTCCTGCTATACAAGAGATGAGTGAGGATGTACCAGATCAATGGAGAAAAAGAAAAGTACAAGAAGAAAGGAATTTAGTTCAGCAACTGCAAAAAGATGAACACAGTATTAGTAGAAAGAGTTATAAATGTAGAATTAAAGTTAGCAGATAAGAATTTATAGCAAGGGCTGAAAACTCTTATATGATAGAAACAAGAAAATACTGGGCTACTTGATAATAATTTTTATCTCCTAGAAAATATTTAACAAAGACAGGCTTTGCCAAACCTAGTGATCTGTTCATAAAGAAAGATAACCAAGTAAAAATTTCAGGCACTCTAGAAGGGTATGATCAAAACCCAATAAACAAAACTTTTTAAGAAAAATACATATTTAACTTACAGTTTAGTGAACTATTATAAGTTCCCCATGGAAGAGAAATTGGTTGTCAAAAATGTCATAA
>PVLC010005606.1:16093-75166 GCA_004027655.1 Graphiurus murinus
GCTTGTAATCCCAGCATTCGGGAGGCTGAGACCGGAGGATCCGGGTTCGCGGCCAGCCTCAGCTACCTAGTGAGGCACTCCGCAACTTAGTGAGACTCGGTTTCAAAATAAAGAATAAAAAATAGGGCTGGGGGTGTAGCTCGGAGGTAGAATGCCCCTGAGTTCAATCCCCAGTACCGCCAAAAAAAAAAAAAAAAAATGTCATAATTATATATAATTTCTTTAAGTAAAACTATTAAAATTTCAGCAAGTTTAGTTAACAGATCTAATTGTCTTTTATTAGCAATTTGTGAATCTGACAGCATCCCAACTTAAAATAGAGTCCCTCTGAATGGTTGGTTGTTTTAAGGTATCTTGAGTAAGAGAAGGAAAAATAATAGAAAAAGGCTGGTTGGTTAACATCAGTTTGTGTCATGTTACTTTCCTTGTAAGGATTAAAGCAGAGGGGACATTTTTATCTTGACAACTCAGGATGACTGAACCTTTTTCTGACTTGTTGTTGTGAATCTCTTATTTTTAGAAAAAATGTACTGTTTGGGGATTTTCAAGTTTTCTTAAAGTTTCAGTGTGATCTCATGGCACTTAGCATGAGTGACTCCGTTTTTGTTTGGTCTACTGGGACCTAGTACAGGTGCTTGGTCCAAAGCCATGGCTTTCTCTAATTTTGTTTAACAAACTGGTTACTAGCTTTATTCACCACTGATCTGCTTAGTAAATTCAACTCCAAATATATTATATATACTTGCATATGTAACGTATATAGCAAATGTATTTTAATATAATTAAATATCTTCAAATTACTGCTTTAGCCTTTATAAGGTTTTTTTTTTTTTTTTTTTTTTTTTTTTACATTCAAAATTTAGGTCAATCCCACTAAGCATCTGATAATACCTGTTTACCAGTGTCCAGGAATAAGGTACTTGAGTCTTCTCGCCTTTACCTCTTAAGACCATATAGAACAGAGAATGGAGAAGAGAAGGAAACATGGATTTGCATAACAAAACACAGACTATTTCAAGAACATTGAAAAAATTTAAGGGGCTAAGTTATTATAGCAAATAGAAAGGTGTGCACAATTCCTTAAATATTATTTGTCTACTCACTCAAGGTACAAGTTATAATCTGTGTCAGGACCTGAGCCTGTCCTAATCACTGACAAAAAAAAAAAAAAAATGACTAGCTCTATTGGTACCTTCATGAAGCTACCATCTGTAGAGAAGATTTTAATCAACCCAACACAAAATTTAATTATAGTTAAATATAATGAGTGCTATAAACATTATAAAGAAAAGATACCTGGTATATAACAGGGATAACTAAGCTAGCCTGGATCCCTAGGAAAATGATATTTAAGCTAAGATCCACATGATGACATGTCTAGGGAATGTGGGGAGCAAATTAGAGACCAAGGCAGTATAGATGATAGAAGGGAAAGAACATGACATTGTCCAAGCAGCTAGAGGAAATCAATGGTGTGTCCTGAGCAGGGGGGAGGTGGCAAGAGGTCAAGCAAATAGATGACCTAGGGCTTTACAAGTAGGGTGGCCATGTGTTCCAGCTCCTTAGGATAGTCCAAGTGTAAAATAATTAAGAATAATAATCACTAATGAACGTTACCTACTTCACTCTCAGAAATGTACCAGTTTGACGATTTATTATCTTTCAAGTTCTATGAACAGGTAGGGTAGGATCATAGTGTCAACTGGGAATTGTACTTGACTGCTAGTACCATAAGTCAGAAACAAAAACTTTAGAGAGATAGAGGCTATGTAACCAATAAATTCTAAAAATAAGAGAGGGGCTTCATTTTCTTTCCAAAAGAAAAAGTACCAAAATGTAAGGTCCTGGCATTATCTATTAGCACCAGAGATAGTTTGTCGTGTGTGTGTGTGTGTGTGTGTGTGTGTGTGTGTGTGTGTGTGTGTGTGTGTTACTAGGGATTGAACCCGGGACTTTCTATCTCTGAGCTACACCTTCAACACTTTTTAATTTTGTTTTGAAAGAGGGTCTTATTAGGTTACTGAGAGTCTTGTTACATTGCTGAGGCTGGTCTCAAACCTGCAATCCTCCTATTTCAGCCTTCCAAGTACTGGGATTACAGGCTTATGCCACCCTGCCTGGTGGATATTCTCTTTTAGTCTCTCAACATTCCTAATATGAGGCATGAAATGTAGTATGTTTTTCTTGCCCATCATGAGGATCATGGCTGACATTTCTGTAGCAACAACAGGTTAGCAAAATAAATGCTGAACAGATTCATTCAATCTAAATTTTACATGACACAAAAGCCTTCTGAATGACCCAATGACACAGGGAAACTGTGTTTTTATGATAGATATGATGAGACAAGTGGTTAGTTGTGGAGAAATGAGATTAGATAAAAGGGTGTGATCTAATGAGCTGAGGGAGAACCCAAGCAAGGATGCTTTTTTCAGATTCTTCTTGACCTCTCTGTCAATCATAGGTATCCTGTGCTATAGAACATTTAAAGTTATCCGTCCACCAGGCATGGTGGCACACACTTGTATTCCAGTACTTGGGAGGCCGAGACAGGAGGATCCGGGTTTGAGGCCAGCTTCAGCTGCTTAGTGAGGCTCTCTGCAACTTAGTGAGACCCTGTTTCAAAATAAAGAATAAAAGATAAGGATGAGGCTGTAGCTCAGAGAAAGAATGCCCCCGGGTTCCATCTCCAGTACTGCAAAAAAAAAAAAACAAAAAAAACAAAAAAAAACCCCATATACATATATATATATGTATATATATATAAAAGTTATCCCTCCTATCCAACTGCATCTCTGTTACTATCATCTCTCCATCTCTCCTCTTCTACAGTCTCTCTAGGCTGTGGTAACCACTCTTCTGTTTGAGATCAACATTTTTAGTTTTCTCAGGTAAGTAAAGGCATGAGGCATTTGTTTTTCTCTACCTTATTTTACTTAACAGATACCCCCCGTTCCATCCATATTGCTCCAAATGACCGAACTTCATTTTATGGTTCAATTTTCTACTGTGTATTTATATACCACTTTTTAAAATTCATCCATCCATCAGTGGACATGTAGGTTGATTTCACATCTTGGCTGCTATAAACCGTATTGCAGTAAACATGCAAGTACAGATGTCTCTTCAACAAACTGATTTCAATTCCTGTGGATATATCCCAGTTGAGATTGCTGGATATTTCTGTTTCTAGTATTCTGAGAAATCTCTACACTATTCTCCATGACGGCTGTAGCAATTTAAATTCCTACCAACGGTGTACGGTGTATAAGAGTTCCCCTTTCTCCATATCCTAATCAGTATTTGTTATTTTTTGTCTTTTTGGTAATAGCTTTTCTGAAGTTGCAAGAAAATTGAAAATGCCTGGTTAACAAAGTAGAATGGGAAACAGGAGCATGCAATGTTATGGAAGCCAGTAAAAAGATTCAAGTAAAGAAAGTTTTCAAGTGCCATATGCTAATAAACCCATGACAAATCATCCCAGGGAGACTTCCCCCAAAGCTCAGTGTTCAGTTGCAAGGTTAGGGCAGGGAAAACAAAAGTGTCCTCCTCCTCCTCTTTTAGAAAGTTCCTGAGAATTTTCTAATCTTTTATTGAGGTTCTCTGGGCTGTGGCCACTGCATTCTATTTGCCATTTTTATAGCAGATTTTTTCCTGAATTCTGAGACTGCTATAAAGGCCCATTGCATCATATTATAAAAATAGTTAAGAGAAGAGGTGGACCAAACAGCAAGAGAAGGCAGGACAGACACATCTGGACTGCCAAGGAAGTGACAGGTGGGATGATTCACTCAGAGCTAGAGGTATTCTGCGTGGGAAATGACAGACTCAAATATGTTATTTAAAATGAAAATGAGAGGGCTGGGGATGTAGCTTAATGAGTGGTAGAGCCTTTGCCTAGCACACATGAGGCCCTGACTTCCATTCCCAGTACCACGAAAGAAAAGGACAAAATATAAGATGAAAGTGAGGTGGGGGAAGGAGGGAGAATGTTAGAGGTTTATGGGAATAAAAGAGAGCAGAGAGTGGTAATCCTTAATAAAGAAAAGGCAGCTGAAAGAGGGAGGAGAAGATGGCTTCAGGTGGGATTCAGGAAAACTTTGGGGCTACTTTTGTGAATTACAACTGGTTTTGTCGCATGTTTGCTATAAATTTGTGTGCAATATTACCTCTATGAATTGCAGAACCTTCAAAACTTGAAATAGCACTTTTGTAATGACTTGGAGACTCTAATATATCCACAGGAAAAAAAGGCTATTTTTCACTCTTCTTATCTCATTATTCTCCATTTAAAAGCCAATTTCTGCTTCTATCTTTTAAGGTTCTGTTTACAAATAAATAAGTGGTGCTTAGTATGTGCCAGGTATGATTACCTGCTTTTACAAACACTGTCCTTTTGAATTTTCATAATGATCCCATTAAGGAATTATTATTATTATTATCCACATTGTAGAGGTAAATGAATTGAGGCCAGAGGAAAGGCTCAAAGTCATATAGCTGTTAAGTAACAAAACTGAGTTAGGCTCCAAATAGTTCCTTCTGCCTTTTATCACTGCACTTTTATCTGCTACCTTTCTCTCCTCCAAGTAGCCATCCTAGATCCCTTCATCTGCAGGAAATTGCTCCATGAGCCCTAGCCTGAAATGTTAAACTGCTTCATCTGGACTCTTATGCTGGCTATCCCTCCCCCACCCCAACTCCCAGTTATTATTTATATAACTGTTCTAATAGGATCATTTACTAAAGGGTAAAGTCGTCTGAGGCAAGGACTACTTCTCATTCATCTTCATGCCTACAACCTGAAAAGGCAAGGCCTTATATTTGGTAATAGTACAAACCTGAAATCAGATATATTTGAGTGGACTCAAAGGTACTGACTTACTGTGTGACATTAGCACACAGCTTAAGATTCATGTTTCTTAGTATTTTTACATGCACAATGGAGGGAAAATCTTTACATATTTTGACACTTTAAATACATCAACATTTTAACATGGATCCTGATACACATGGAGTAAGGAGAAATATCTATTGTTATTTCATGGGCATAATAAACCTTCAACAAATATTAAATCATTGATTCAGTTATTGAGATTACATAGGGATCTAGCTAATAAAAAGATGAAAGAGGCTATAACTAAAGTCACAGAAGTGTCTTAAAATGTAATTGCAACCAAGCATTTCTACTTTCATATATATTGACTAATCATCTATTTCAAGTTTTAACTTGTAACGAATAGCTGTCAATTATTATCCAGTATTTTATTTTTGTTCAAGGGAAAATGATAGTCACAAGGTAATTCTCAAGTAGTATCAGATAGAGAAGACATAGGAACAGATTTATTTGAAAACTCATTCATACTATTCCAGTATTTCTGTCCATAAAATTAATAATAAATCAAAACCTCTGATTAAGGCTGATTCTATTTGTAAGATAAGAAATGGAAATAAGAAATATTGAGAATAATTTATTTAAATCAATTGGGAGATTTAATTGTTTTGAGTTGCTTATTGTCCACCAGCAACAACAAAATATTCCCTAAGAAATAGGAGACGCTTTTTCCCATCCTGCATTATAGACTTTATAGATTGCTTTTCTTGGATTCTCATAAAGAAAATTTTTAATGAAGGATGTTATGACTCAATAAGGCAAAAAGTAATGCAAGCTTTAGTCTATTTTCTCAGACTGTGGGAAGGTGCAAAAACACATGACTCCCCTAATCTCAAGATCACTCTCTCCTATTACAACATACGCTACACTGGAAAATGTTATATGAGCTACAAAGTGTTGCCATAGTGGAAAAGCAAACTCTATATGTCTACTTCTTTCTTGAAAATGTTTCCCAGAACAATAACCCTTGCATTCCATGGGGTAGGAAACAGAAGCATTACTTTAAATAAATATGTACAACACTTTAAATGCCACACCAGGTTCTACTGCATGACTTCTATTTAGCTTTCACCTTTTTTTTTTTTCCAAGTTATTTTTAAATTGACAGATAAAATGTATGCATTGATCATGTGCAATATGACAATCTTGAAGCACTTACACATTGTGGAATAGTTAAGTCTAGTTAAGTAACAAATGTATCCCTTCACATAATTATTTTAAGAATACTTAACATCCCCTCTTAGCTTTTCTCAAGAATACAGTATGTTATCATTAACTATACTCACCTTGCCACAATTCCTGGAATTTATTCTTTCTATCCAAGTGTAATTTTGTTTCTTTTGACCAACATTTTCTCAAATACCCTATTCTCTGCTGTACACTATTCTATATTCTATTTCCATGACATTAGCCTTTTTGAATTAAGCGAGAGAGACCATGTGGTATCTTTCTATTTCTGGCTTGTTCATTAAGGTGCACTCCAGACATTCTTGTTATTGCAAATAACAAGATTTCCATCTTTTTTTATAGCTGAATAATATTTCATTGTGTGGATTTTTAAAATATGGTATATATACACATTGGAATACCAGTTAGCCTGTGTGTGTGTGTGTGTGTGTGTGTGTGTGTGTGTGTGTGTGTTAGTGTACTGGAGATTGAACCCATGAGTGTTCCATATTTGGATCTATACCTCCAGCCTTATTTTTTTATTCTAGAAAATAGTCTTATTAAATTGCCTAGGCTGTCCTCAAACCTGTGATCCTCCTGTCAGCCTCCAAAAGTACTGGGATTACAGGCAGGTATGTACCACCAAGCCAGCTTAGCCTTTTCTTTATAGTCCCTCAGTTTTGTTGGAATAGCTGCCTAGAAATAAAGATACTTCTGATACCCTTACAAAATATAAAATAGTTAAGGAAGAATAAGATTATAGGCAATGTAATAATTTAGAAGAATATGTTCATCATTCTGGTGAAGCTTGATGAGGACTTGATTGTCCCCCCAAAACTCATTTATCCTTAATATTTTATTCAAGTTCTAGCAGGAAAGGTGCTTCTCATTAAGGGGACTTACAATTTAATGAAGCAGGAAGCCATTTAAATTTAAAACTTAGATGGTCTACTTTGAGTGAATAGAGTTGAAATATAAATTCATTTGTGTTCATGAGTCCTGGATCCTCTCTGTGACTCTCCAGTGCAAGTGAGGGAATGTGCAAGAATCTTACAGCGATGAACTCAGAAAGAAGGAGCTAGCCTGACTGATTGGAAAAGGCAGAAGGTAATCCCAGAGCGCGGTGATCTGTAAGCCAGATTAACACCTCATGTCGTGTGGCGGTGGAAATTGTCCTCAGGTGAATTGAAGATGCTCAGAATATGCCAAAGAGCCAGTTCCTGAGGGTTATCTGAGGCCACTGAATTGGAGTCAGCCTGCAATGCTAGGCATGATTGTGGAAAGGGATAAAGTGTCAAAGCAACAAAGTTACAAAGTTAAAAAAATAGTTACAAAGCACAAAACAACAGCAAGCACCTCAATGAGCACCTATTAAAGACCGGGGAGGAGCCAACAGGGTGATGATAGTGGCATTTATATACATTTGCCCAAATGCTTAAGGCTTTTGTGTGTATGATCGTGCTTGAGTTGCATACAATATGAATATTTTTATAAAATGTATAAATTAGCAAAAGTAAAAATGTAGGATATAATTTTAATATACTTTTATTGGTGCATTGTAATCATACAACATGATGAATTTCAGCTGTGATAGGGACAGACATGCACCCAGCACACACAGCACTGGTGAGCTTCCCCTCAGATCCCCCCCACCCCGAAAAAAAAAACACACACACACACACAAGACTACATACCTACAAACACTGAAATACCTTGGAAGTGAATTATACTTCATAAAGTCTGAGTGAAATATTAAAAATAAAAATAAAATTAAAATGATTCACTTAGAAAAATAAGTGTGCTATTGGAAGCAAAAAAAAAAAAAAAAAAAAAAAAAAAAAAAAAAAAAAAAAAAAAAAAAAAAAAAAAAAAAAAAAAAAAAAAAAAAAAAAAAAAAAAAAAGCCTTACCAAAAAAATAAAAAATGCATATAGGTAAGTGATTTGATCCATATACAAAATTTTTAATTCCTGAATGTGAATTAAGAGAGTAGTAATTTCTTCAGAATGTAGAAAGGAAGAGCCTGAAAATTGGATGCTTAATTTTTAAAATCTATTTTACTGCTCTCTTGATGATACTGTGTATTCTCTATGTGCAGGAATTTTACATGGTTCTAAATCTTGAATGTGGATCCCATGGGGGGCATTGCCTGTTTCCCTTTCTTGCCTCATTTCTGAACTGGCACGTCACAGGTTGGTGGTGTGCACTACCTGAAGCTCCTCCCTCTAACAGGGCTTTCCCTCACCACGATTTTCACAGCTATGCCTGAACAATCCTGCAATATGACTGTGCTGAGTTGAACCATGCATACACCCATTTTTGTCTTTCATTTGGTTGAGGGGGTCAAGTGTGTATTAGAGAGGGTAAGGGGGAGAGCACAAGGCTGGATAGAGGAAGAAGTCAAACTGTGATAGGAACCCAAGGATACCTTGGCAAACTCAGCCTGGAACTATGGAGATAACTTAGGTGATCCATCCTTTGATACTCCCTTAACAAATGGCTACAGTAAATACACGGTCACCCCAACCCCAGGCTGCCTAAACTGACCAGTATTGGGACAAAATTACTAGCCCTTGACACCTCTGCATTGCTTCATTAGATGTGGGCTAAGCAGTTTGCTGCAGCTGAGGCAGAATCTGAGGGAGCCGTCCCTGGGGCTATCTGCTCACAGCACTGACCACAGCAAGCCATTCTCAGAAAGCATCCGTTGGTGCAATTTTGCATCCACCCTATCTTACATAGCTCACACTACTGGCTTCTATTTGTCCCTATATGCTCAAGAAATAGCTTCTAGAGTGGCAGGACTCTGGTAGGCCTCTCTTGTTCAGGAGATTTTTAGGAGTGTGAGTGAGGCTAGGGAGATGAATGATAGCCCCTGGCATTGCACTTGTGCCTGGAGCCATAACTGGTTCTCAGTGATCTCCTTCCTCCTCCACTATACTTTCTAGTTTTCCCTCATCCCCAGAAGCAGACACTCCAGCCCCAGCTCACCAAGTCCACCTCACCCAGGCACAAATGCACCTATTGACTGTCAGATGGGGGTAGGGTATTCAATAGATCCTGAAATACAGCAGGTGCTTCCTGATGCCCAATGTGCGATGGCCACTCTACTCCCTCCTGTTCATCAGACAGCTCCCCCTTGTCAAGAAAGGAACTCCCCTGTTTTAGCTGCCAGCCTCTGGACACAAAGAACCCAATGGGCCCAGGTTTCAGCAATAGCTTTTTATTCAATGGGATATCAGCTATGGTCCCTGGGAAAATGTACCCTTTTCAATGCAATATCTCCAATACTGCAAAACCCAGAGTTGTAGGGACAGAAACATGAAGTATCCCCATGATCACTGGCAGCTGAGTTCTGTACATTCCTTGGTTCTAGGAATACAATGTCATGTAAGAGGACCCAATTAAATGTGTATACTGCATCCTGGAAGGTAGCACTCCACCCTCACAGTGTTGTCTCTAAGCTGATGTTTTAACTGTGACTTCAGCAGTCTACTGTAATGCTTTATTAGGCCAGAAACCTCTGACTTCAGTAAATGTAATGACTTCAGTAAATGTAATGACCACTAATAACATAGTCAAACAATCTGTTATAAAATGGCAATTGGAGATCAGAGGGTACCAATAGCTCAGACTCCCATTCTATCACAACTGTCACACCCACCGGTTCATCTCCCTTAGCCCCTACAGAAGGCTGAAAGAGGGATTCTGTACAGCCATCTGAAGGAATAAATGAAAGACAAAATTGGGTGTATGAATGGGTTGTCTCAACATAGTCATATTGTAGGATTGTTCAGGCATAGCTGTAAAAATCATGGTGAGGAAAAACTCACCAGAAGGAGGAGCTTCAGGTAGTGCACGTGACTATCCACATCCTGTGAAAAAGGATGTGGTCTGAGGTCAGAGTAAACATAGACTCAGAGGCAGTAAAAATGAGCTGCTACTCAGACACCTGGAAGGAGAAAGATTGGGAGATTGGAGACAAAGATGTCTGGAGGAAAATGTGAAGATCATTTAAGTTTAATTGTCCTGTCTTTCAGGATTGTTACTCTTAGGAACCCGGCACCTTCATAATAAGTGTTCCAGTTTTAAACATTGACTCAGGCTATAAATGGCAAGAATTTATGAGTTGTTTTGTTTTTTTTTTTTTAATGGGGTGATTGCTCTCTGCCTCACCTTACCGGTAATCTTCTATTTCTTTTGCTGGTTCAAGTTTAGCAGTGTCCTTGCCAACTGTCTATTGTATTTTTTTCCCCTTGGTAGACCATGTTTTATTGATCATCTCTATAACTCTGTGGATGTGCCTTCCTAGGATTCCAGACCAAGCTTACTGATCATTACGATAATTGCAGTATCCTGATTTCTAGTAGTTAAGCATTGTTACCTGAATTAAATTATTCTGGAATTTTACCAGCGTCATTGCTATCAGCAAGCCACCATCTATAGCTGCCTCTGTTGGGCTGAGGAGCAGAGAACCACCATGAGCACTTTAGTGATGCTAACAACCCCTCACCAGTTCATTCCTATGGTCTTGTTAAATACCGTGCTGTGCAGGCCTCCCTGTGAATAACAATTGTCTGGTAAGTCTTTTCATTGCACATGATACAATTGTTCCTGTATACTCATTTTCTGACATTTTTAATGATTTTCTTTACCATCTGCCATGGTAAATTCTGGTATTTCTACTTTGCTAAAGCCATTGTGATGGTTAATCTTATCATGTCAATTTTGCTAGACCATGGCACATGTTTTTTGGTGAAATAACATCTAGATGTTGCTGTGAACTTATTTTGTAAATGTGATAAATATTCTGATCAGTAAACTTTGGGGGAACAGATTGTCCTCCTTCCAAAATGTGGATGGATTCATCTAATCAATTGAAGGTCTTAAGAAGAAAAAAAAACACAAGCAAACAAACAAACAAACAAAAAACTGAGGTCTTTCAAGGAAGAAGATATTCTGACTCCAGATTTTCAGATTCATGACTGTTCCGAGTCTGTAGACAGCTAGCCTGCCCTATAGATTTTAGCTTTTCCAGCCCCTACAATGGCATGAGTCAATTTCTTAAAATCTCTCTCTCTCTCTCATACATGCATGTGTGCAAACATGCAGAATTAATGCTCTTTTTCTTGAAGACTAAGAAGCTCATCACTGGTTATTGCTTTTCTGATTTTTTGTAGAAGACATTCTATTCTAGCAGAGTTAATATCTTCTCCTGAGGGGTGGTCAGTATTCTGTACCATGTAAAAGTACAGCCAAGATAATCAACTCCTTTCTACCTAATTTTATGTCTTGATCTCCTTGATTAGAACACAGAACTCAGTCACACAAATGCCTTTCCCTGGCTTCATTGTTGCTTTGGATTCCAAATTTTCATTCTTATGGATACAATTTTTTTGTCTACATTTAAACAATATGAGGCTTTTTACTATTTTGCACTTCCCAAAGGTACTATCCTTCAACACGGATGAAAAGCTTTAATAAATTGACCATCACACTGTTTCAAAATCTGTGTGCAAGGTAGCCCTCCACTGACAGCCAGGTGGTAAATAATGCAGATCAAAAGCTTGTACTTCAGCCGAGTTTGGTGGCATACACCTATAATACCAGAACTTGGGAGGCTGATACAGGAGGATTGCAGGTTCATGGCCAGTCTCTGCTACTTAGGCTCTCTGCAATTTATTGAGACCCTGTTTCAAAATGAAGAATAAAAAATAGAACTGGGGTATAACTGGGAAGTAGAATGCTGCTGGATTCAATCTCCAGTACTGAAAAAAAAAAAAAAAAAAAAGTAATAATAAAAGCTTATACTTAAGCTGGGCAATGGTGGTTCACACCTGTGATTCCAGTACTTGAGAGGCTGACACAGGATGATCACAGCCTCCACAATTTAGTAAAACCCTCCACAACTTGGTGAGATCAAATTTGAAAATAAAAAATAAAATAGGGCTGGGGGTGTAGCTCAAAGGTAGAATGTCCTTGGGTCCAATACTCAGTACCACAAAAACAAACAAAAAAACCTGTGCTTACAACAGCCTTCTCAGACCCCTCCTGGTAACAACTTTTAAAATACGGTTTATCTGAAGTAGATTTGAAGACATATGGAATTTTTGGTGTACTTACTAAGAATTGACACCTAAGAAGAGAGTGTGGAGTTAGCAAGATAGGGCAGAAGAAATCAAACTTTGGAGTAGCCCTAGTTTGATAAGTCAAACTAGAAGAAGTCTCTGCAAAAAAGACTATCCGCCAGGATATCTCACGTTGGGCCAAAATGACTTTTTATGCATCTGTCACATTCAGTTACCGGATGCAGGGCACTCAACAAAGAACTGATATCACAAGATGTAACTTCCCGTAGATGGAGCAGAACTTGACGTCACTGACATTCAAAGGCTGCTGCTCACCACACTCAACTGCTGGGCTGCAAGTCCTTGAAGAGGAGAGCTATGAAACACGACTCTGCCTGACACATGGTAGAAACTTTCCAAATGGAGGAGCAAAGCAAGAAACAAACAACAAAAAAGCCAGTGCTTGGTGTCTCTCCTATACCTGATTTCCTTTTTAAGTACTTTTATTGGTGCAAATTATACATCATAGTGAGATTCAAAGTGATACAAACATAAATGCACATGTCACTTGGTGTATTCTCCACATATGCCCCTCTTCCCCCTCACTGCCTCCCTGTACATGTTAGTATTGACATAACCTTATTTGAACTGTTCTTTTCCATAATCCTTGTTTTCCCCCTCCCCAGCTCCCTCCTTCAGTCTCCTTCTCCTCTATAATGTTTTCTTTCCTCATTTGACTGAAGTCTCTTTTGCTTCCTATTTTTGTTCTAGATTCCACATATGAGAGAAAACATAGAACCCTTAACTTTCTGGGACTCGCGGATATCACTTAGCACAATATTCTCTAGTTCCATCCATTTTCCTGCAAATGCCATAATTTTGTTCTTTATGACGGAGTAAGCTCCATTGTATGTAGGTATGTATGTATACCACATTTTATTATCCATTTGACTGTTGATGAACACCTACATTCCCTAATTTGGCTATTGTGAATTGTGCTAGTAGAAACATAGGTATGCATGTATCACTATTAAATTCTAACTTTAATTCCTTTGGAAAGATACTGAGGAGTGGTATGGCTGGGTCATGTGGTGGTTACATTTCTAGTCTTTAGAGGAACCTCCATAGTAATCTTCAAAGTGGTTGTACTAATTTATAACCCTACAAGCAAGCCTTTTACAGCTTAGTCCTCTGTGCTAGTATTCTAGTACTGGTTTCCAACTAGAGGGAGTGATACAGAAAAAAGAGGAAAGTGCTTTTTGGATATGTCTTCAGTGTGTCCCCCAAAGGTTTGTAAGTGCTTTTCTCCCAGTGTGGTGGTGTTAAAGTCACTAGGGGAACAGACCTGTGAAGGAATTAATGTAGTTCTCATAGGACTCCAGTTAGTTCCCATGCGAGCAAGTTATAAAGAGCAATCCTGGCCTCTGAATCTCCAACTTCCTGTCTTGCCATGTGATCTCTATCAAACACACTCTCACCATGATGCCATCCATCATGTTGTGTGGTGTAGCTGGAAGGTCCTCAAGAATGCTACAGGTACTGTGCTCTTGAACCTCCAGAACTGTGAGCTTAATTAACCTCTTTTCTCTATAAATACCAAGCTCAGGCACTTTCGTTGTAGCATCAGAAAACAGACTAATAAAGTATGACATTTTTTTTTCCCAAATGACCATAGCATCTCTCATTCTATATATTCTCCTAAAATCTATCCTCATCATTCCCATCTAGAGGTGGAGTGTAATTTCTTTTATGTGGTGTGTAGAAAGTCTTCCCAAAGATACTCATACTCTAATCCCTAGATTTTATGAATATGATGTTACGGAGATTTCGAAGATGTAGGTTATAAACTTTAAAGGAGAGAGATTATCCAGGTAGGAAAAATTTGACCATATAAGCCCTTAAAGATAGAATTTTCCCCAGTGAGAGGCAGAAGAGATATAGTTGAAGTCAGAAATTGAAGCATAAGAAGACACCAGACTTTCTTACTTTTGGAGATGGAAAGACAACATAACAAGCGATTTAGATGGCATTAAGGAGCTAAGAAGTCCCTAGATGACAGCCACTGAAGAAACCAGGAACCCAGCCCTACAATTGCAAAGACATGAATTCTGCCAGCAACATGAAAGAGCCTGAAAACAGATTTTATCTCCATATTGTGAGATGAAGAGCAGAAGAAGAACCAAACTAAGACTTCTAACTTACAGAACTGTGAATTCAGAGATTTGCTTTGTTTTAAACCATTAACTTTTCAATAATTTGTTATAGTAGCAATAGAAAACTAATACTGACTTATGGCTCCCTTGTAATCAGCAGGATGCAGTAGGAGAAACATCAAGTAACTTCTGAGTCTCTGTCAACTTCTACCTGGTTCTTGGAAAGCTAGCTTTCAATCAGCATTTCCTAAGAAACCCAAGTGGCATGGAGAAGCCACGTTTAGTTGCTCCAATAAGAGACCCTGAAGGGCCTAGCCTTAAAGATAGATGGATTAAGGAGACTCTAGGTGATATTAGAAGCCTATATTCTTGTGCTCTAGTCTTCCCCCCTGAGGCACCAGACATTGTGGAACAGAGCCAAGCTATCCCTGCCCAGCAAGCAAAATCAATAAGTATGATAAAACTGTTGTCAATTTATGTTATTTTTTAACATAAAAATAGTAACTGGAGCAGAAAAAAAATCTTTCAAAAAATCAGGGATAATCTTTTTAAAAATCCCATATTTAGCTTGGTGTGGTGGCACACATCTATAATCCCAGTACTTGAGAAGCTGAAACAAGAGGATTGCAGGTTTGAGGCCATCCTCAGCAACTTAGTGATACCCTAAACAACCTAGAAAGACTGTGTTTTCAAAATAATAAAGGCTTAGGGTATAGTTTACAGGTAGAATGTCCCTGGGTTCAGTCCCCAGTACAAAAAAAAATAGGTAAATAAATAAATCCCATACCTAGAAGAGAAAAAAAAAATCCTTAAAATAGTTGGGGGGGGGATTTTATTCTCCAAATATAATTTGAGAGAATGAAAGAGGAAGAGGATACTTTTATGCATTATATAATTGAATCTCTAGCTCCTATGTGATAAGTGGTTCTTAAAATTAACCAAAGATATCTAACATATGTTAATTAGCAATTTATTTGAAGTACAATGCCAATGAAGTGATTACTTTGTTTACAGAAAATTAATTATAGATTTTGTAACTGCCCACTTTGTCTTTTAGAAAAATAGCCAGATATGGGGGGCACACACCTGTAATCTTAGTACTTGGGAGGCTTAGGCAAGAGGATTGTAGAGGTTCAGGGCCAGTGTCAATTTAGGAAGATCCTCTTTCAAAATAAAAAATAAAAAGGGATAGGAGTATAGCTCAGAGGTAAAATGCCCCTGGGTTCAATCTCTAGTACCCAAACAAATAAAAACAATAAAATAAGTCTTTATAATTTTATTTCTTATGGATTATTTATTTCACAAATATGTACATATATTATAGATAGTAAAATTCTATTTTTATTAAACTTTACAATTTACAAGGCAATTTTATTTATATTATCTGTTTGATCTTTCTTAATAACCTTAATAACCAAACACTTTGTATTACTCATGAGAAAAGTAAGGTTTAAATATTTTGTGTCTTTGTCAAAATAAAACATTAGTAAAGTGTACTTTACTATATCCAGTTATTCAGATGCTTAATAAAATAATCATTTCAGAAATGTTATTGTTTTTTTAAATAAATCCTGTGGGTTTTATTTATGTACTAGTCATAAACATTTATAACATATGTCCACAGAACTTTGTATTTAAATACTAAAAAAAGTCAATAATAAATATAATCCAAATCCATCAACATGAATTGATATTTGTGGTATTTTCATATCATAGAATACTCCTCAGCAGAGCTGGGTGTGGTGGCACATGCTTGTAATCCCAGCATTTGGGAGGCTGACCGGAGGATCGAGGTTCGCATCCAGCCTCAGCTACCTAGTGAGGTACTATGCAACTTAGTGAGACCCTGTTTCAAAATAAAGAATAAAAAAATAGGGCTGGGGGTATAGCTTGGAAGTAGAATGTCCTTGAGTTCAATCCCCAGTACCGCAAAAAAAAAAAAAAAATACTCCTCAGCAATCAAAGAGTAAGATAATAATGCATATCTACAATTAAATTACATGAATGAAATAAAAATATATGTAGAATGAAAGAAATCAAATACAAAAGAGTACATATATCACTCCATTTACCTAACATCCTAAAATAGAGAAACCCAGCTCACTTATAATGATGAAAACCAGATCAGTGATTATCTGAGGTATGGAAAAGACTAAAGGAAAATGCAGAAGGAGATTTTCTGGGATGATGGAAAGGCTCTATATCTTGGAATGGTGGTTTAATAGATGTATAAATTCAAATTTTATCAAACTGTTAAGAACATAATTTTAATATATTTGAGTTATATTGCAGTAAACTTTATTTGAAATAAAATAAGGCTGGTATTTTCACAAGAACCAGCTACAATTTCTGTTTGAATCTCTGGCATCATGAACAAAGCTCATTTTTCTGAAAGCTACTTAGGAAGAACTCTACATTTCTTTTTGAAATACATTTTCAAGTTTTTGAAAAACTTAGCTTTCAGATATTGTAATGAAATACCTGAGATAGTCAATATAAAATGATGGTCACCATTTTGAAGGTTTCAGTTCCTGCTGTGTTGGCCCAGTTGCTTTTTGGCCCATGGCAAGGTGGTATACCATGGTGGGAGTGTGTGGTGGGGCAAAGTTGCTCACTTTACAGCTGGAAGTGAAAGGAAAGAGACAAGAAGGGGCAGGGTTCTCAGTATCCTTTGCAAGGACACACCATTAGTGAGTGACCTGACACCTCTCATTAGGCCACACCTCTTAGAAGTTCCACCACCTGACCAAAGCACCAGGTACTGGAGTCCAAGCTCTGACACACAGGTCCTTGGGGAGCTTCTGGTTCTGAACTATAGCAATAACATTTTTATTCAATAACTAGGATGGTCTATTTCAGTTTAGACTAAAAAAAACTTATAAGGAATATCACTTAAGAAACCCAGTTTTAGCCAGCGTGGTGGCGCACGCTTGTAATCCCAGCATTCGGGAGGCTGAGACCGGAGGATCCGGGTTCGTGGCCAGCCTCAGCTACCTAGTGAGGCACTCCGCAACTTAGTGAGACTCGGTTTCAAAATAAAGAATAAAAAATAGGGCTGGGGGTGTAGCTCGGAGGTAGAATGCCCCTGAGTTCAATCCCCAGTACTGCAAAAAAAAAAAAAAGAAACCCAGTTTTACAATATTTATACTTTGTGTACATATCTACAAACATAATTGTTTGATGTTATAATAGTATTGCCACCTTAATTCATCTGAAAGTTAAGGAAATGGTGTATAAAATGTTTAAAGCAAGCACTACTTGCTTGCTTTCAAAAAATTATCACAGTGACTTGAAGTTAACCATTGGTTCAAAATATATGTGAAATGAATGGATACAATTCAATGCACATAAATATTCCCAAACAATTGTTGCATTCCAAGACTCTGGACCTGTACTGGCAAATGAAGTTCTGGTAAAGCAAAACAGACAAAATTAATACACCTTAAGTGACCACCTATAATGTTAGATTCCATTCCAAATCACAGAAATAAAGGATAGAGGTACAAACAAATGAACCTGAAACATACCTCACACTGGATATAAGAGGTCTCATATAAATTATTCCTTAAAAAATTATGTTATAATTCAAGATTACAATCCAGAAAAATTGAAGTAGTATTAAGAAATAAACTTGCATTATGTAGCAGAACAGCACAAAAATTCCTGGCAGAAGGAAAGCAGAAAAACAGTCCCTGAATGGAAAATAGAATGGTTAATCAGCTTTATCTTAAAGCAAAGAAGTAAAGCAACCACAACTGAAAATCCAGCTTATTGAGAGCCAGGCAGTTAAAAGTATTTTGCATGAAGCTCTCTTGTGACCTACAAGGTATTAGGTTAATATAAACAATGACTAACCCTTCAAGGACATTCTAGGCACATGGCAAGTTACACAAGCATTAAAAGCAGGTACATTTATGGTCACATTTGATAAAGCATCTTGATTTGCATGACTCACCAAAATATGAGAAGTAAACTTATTTTGTGAATTTGCAAAGTATATTTATTTTGGGTTTAATAGAAAAGAACTCTACATAATTTTTATTTGTTCAGATTATGCATAAATTCTATGGATTTTTATACTTTTTTTCACCTTAGAACTTCTTGCAAATATCATGGAATTTTGAAAAGTGAAGCTAATTAAGGTCTCAAAGAAAAATGCTATGATTCAGAGAGTCTAAAGAACCCTCCCAAGACCACAGGTACAGAAAATGGTGCTAGAGTGTCTATTCCTTGGTACCATATTTAGTTATCATAGTTTCATTTAGTAAAAACTTGTTGAGTATTAAATATTCATAAGCCACTGTTTATAAGACCCCTGCCTGAAAAGTTGGTAGTTTATGATGAGAACTTTTAATCTAAGTTTCTAATCTAGTATGCTTTCATAGCCAGTTGTGGTGGTGCATGCCTGTAATCCCAGTAGTTGGGAGGCTGAGATAGGAGAATTGCAGATCTGAGGACAGCCTCAGTGACTTAGCAAGACTCTCAGCAACCTAGTGAGACACTGTTTCATAAAAGAAAAAATAGTAATAAAAATGGGCTGGAGGTATAGGTCAGAGGTAGACTGTCCCTGGGTTCAATCCCTAGTACTGCTCCTAAATTGTTACCTAATATGCCTAATATGCTTTATAGTAAAGTATATAGATGAAAGTATCTATAAGACACTTAGAATCCAGTAAGCTTAGTTTATGGATTCTAATAAAAAGCAGATAAAATTTTAAAAAATGATACAAGATAATAGTTTTATTGCATAAACCACTGAGAGATTTTGGAAACCTAAAAAGTCATTTCTTTTGATGAAAGACCCCTTTATGCTATCGTGTAGTTATTATTATTATTATTATTATTATTATTATTATTATTATTATTATGCGGTACTGGGAATTGAACTCAGGGGCATTCTACCTCTGAGCTATATCCTCAGCCCTATTTTTTATTCTTTATTTTGAAACAGGGTCTCACTAAGTTGCAGAGTGCCTCACTAGGTATCTGAGGTTGGCCGCAAACCCAGATCCTCCGGTCTCAGCCTCCCAAATGCTAGGATTACAAGCATGCACCACCATACCTGGCTCGTGTAGATATTGAAAGGCATACCGTATAGCCTTGCCCAGTGCAATTGATTTCCTTTTTACCATGCTTTATAAAATTACACTAGATCTGCATTCACCACAATTCTCTGGGAAGCTTCCATCCACAGAGAATATTTCTAAAGTAGCCTGCATAGATGTACTCAGAATATCAAGCTAGAAGCAGTGGAGAGATGTCTTCATACCGTGTACCTGCTGCACAACCGACCACAACAATCACATTCACAGCTTCTAGTCAGTACAATCTCTGTCACAGTATGCGCCCACTGTTTTCAGTCCAGTTGAGGAGAATATTGGGACATTTGCTCTTTTGTCCTTACTTAAAAATCAATCTATTGTGTGAAGTTTACACACACACACACACACACACACACACACACACACACACACACACACACACACTGGTCTCCCAGACTATTACTATGAAAAAGGCTCTTATGTGACTTTTGGGGCTAGGGGTATTTTTAAAGTCTTAAAATAATACTTTAGAGCATTGTTGTAAGTTCAGCATTTCATTTTTTATGCCACTATAACTTAAAATTATTTAACAATATCATGTATTGGTCAGAATAGGTAGGCTATGCTCTCATGACAAAGAAAGCCAGAAATCTTGGAAGTTTACTTGCTCACACAAAGGCCAGTGAAAGCCAAGTAGTCTATTTTTCAGTGACTCCATTTTGTAGCTACTCCATCAGAAACATGGTCCTGTGGCAGAGAAAAGGAGAGATGGAGGAAGCACACTGGGTCCTAAGTCCCTTTGCCCAGAAATTGCAGGCCATTGCTGCACTGCTCATACTTTGCTGGAACTAGTAATATACTTCTGATGTAACTGTGGGTTGTCACGTGGATTGTGGACATTGTCAACACCAAGAGCTTCTACTTGCTTGCTGTTTAAAGTCACACTAGCATCTCTTTCTTTCATTTGACAAACATTATCAATTACCTTTCTATCTGACAGAATTTGGGCTGGTGGTTAAAGGTTTCCAGAGATGAATGAAATACCATTTTTACTTTCACACAGCCTAATAAATTTGGTATACAAATTTAAAAAAAAAAAAACCATTCTAATATAGGCATACTGTGAAGTAGAAAAGAAATGTTCCAAATGAAGGCCTAAACTATTAGTAAATGGCTTCTGAGAAGCACAGAGGAAAGTGGAAATAATCATTATGATCTAATAAGGAATTCTGGAAATGCTACAGAGGTGATGACCTATTTGCCAGCCTTAAAGGGGAAAAAACTGGCTTAGACAAGTTTGATATGGAAAAAAAGGGTAGAGCATGAGAAGAGATGGGAAAATGTGAGAAGATACAGCATGAACAAGGAGTGAAGAAGAGCAAAGAGCCTGAAGTATAAGGCTGTGGGTGTATAGATATTCGGGCTTTATTAGTTTATGTTCTGTATGCTAGCTTGTTTATTTGTGGAATATGAGTTGCTACATTAAGTAAATTTCTATTCTTTTTTGTCCCATTGTAATTTCACCTTCTTAAAAGGATTCAAGAGGAAAATTCACCAGAGCATTCCAAATTCTGATCAGTTGGTTTACTTTTACATCCAAATTATTTCCCCTCCTCAATTTCTGAGCAATATTAAAGCACAAATCATGGGATTAACTAGATTCATTCCTAATACTCCTTTTAGATTCCTTTCCAATTCAACCAAATTTACATAGCATGCCTAGATATAGCAAAAGGCAATTTAGAAAGAGTCCTCAAATACTAACTCTAGGGGAGAAGGTAAATTTGACCCAGAGTTTTAATTGTTGGAAAAAATACTTAAAATTAAAACTTGCTAAAGTTATGATACAGTAGTGATATGTGGGAGTTTGGCAATGGGTTAAACATGTCAAAAACACAGGATTATAAAGAAAAAGGAAAATTAAAGAGAAGGAAAAAGGAGAACAGGGTCAAAGTTCAGGAATATATTTTTTCTTCCTCTTCTTTGAAAGGAAATAAAAGTGAAAAATGAGCAGGAAAAAATGTCTACAGCAAACACCCAAGAACATGCATCTTAAAATGTGTCTTTATGGTGTTTCTTTTCAAAGAGTATCCTTCTTTGAAATGAAGTGTTTATAGTCATTGTTGGACATTCTGTCAAATAAAATGCTTACTACATCTTATACAAATGTGTATTTATGTATTTTTTAGTCTAACAACAAAAAAAGTCCTTTCTAGAATTTTTCTACCTTAGTTTTGAACTTTTCAAACTGACTTTCTTCAAAACATTTTGAAGTTACAGGTGGCCACCATTTGTTCATTTCTTTATTTTCCAGTCACATTACATATATCTTACTTAAATCTTGTGAAACCAATAAAAAGCTGATATCTTTTTTATTTTGTAGCCCTAGGAACTGAAAATCAAGTTTTGCTTCTGCCCACTGATCAACCATGGCAAATTGAATAAACGTAAATTTGTTCATGGTACTTCACCTGTTTCCAAGTTTGTAAAATCTGAATAATCAGAGTGTATTTGATGTAATTATTGTGAAGTCAGGAAGGGAAAAGCCAATTAAATTGGCAGAAATAGCAAAACATGCTCCCATCCCAAGGACATTTTTCTTATTCTGGACTTCTTTTTCTCTAAGTAGCAATCCAACTTAAAAGTATTAAACAAACATAACCTTTGAGGTCGCCTAAATGTTCCTTCCTTCTTTCCAGCTTCCCCAAAAACATATGTTAGGGAAAGAAACTAAACCAGTGACTGCAGAGTCGTCATTGTCGCTAGCATTATCCATGAACCAAATCCGGTTTTGAAGTATTAATCCATTTGAGAAGTCAAAATTGAAATGAATTATTTACAAATAATATTCTCCTCGAGTTCTCGCCTATTTTCAATGTTGCGTTCTATTCTCTCTCTCTCTCCTCCTATGGTGTCATTTTTTCCTTTCCTTTAGAGGGATTGGATTTGGCGAGCCTTGTGGGCAACACCGCTTCTCCCACCTCCGGCTTCCCCAGAGTCAGTAACTGAAAACAATGCGTTTCAACCCTATTCCTCAGGGCTTGCAGTGAAGACTTTCTAGTTTCTCCCATTCTGCCGGGCCCCTCTCTTTCCAGTCCTTCCTCTCCACCAGCTTACACAATTCCCTGTGGGTATCTAAACAGAACTACCACACCTGCCTCTTAGGTTAAGCTCAAAAGTACTACCCCAAAAGCGTGTTAAGACTGATCTGGAACAGACCTCTCTGGGTCAAAACTAAAATCCGAAGTGGAGTCACCCAAGCCATCCAGACAGCAGTTGGGAGCATGCTCAGTCGCCTCCCGTCACGGGCGGCACCCCCACCCCTCCCGCTCCGGCTCCCGGCGGTCCTCCGACACAGCCTCCCCGCACCCCGGCCCGGCGCCCCGGCACCCCCAAGGGCGATCAGCAGTGCCGGCGCCTCCTCTCCCCGCCGCCTCCCCTCCTCCTCCTCCTGCTGCCGCTGCGGGCGGGCGGGCGGGCGGGCGAGGACACGTCAGGGGACAT
This sequence comes from Graphiurus murinus, assembly GCA_004027655.1. Classification (NCBI taxonomy): domain Eukaryota; kingdom Metazoa; phylum Chordata; class Mammalia; order Rodentia; family Gliridae; genus Graphiurus; species Graphiurus murinus. The sequence goes on from PVLC010005606.1 coordinate 38,918, forward strand.
AAATAAATAAATAATTCCATTCACCGGGTGACAGCGAGGCGAACCGGCTGCGGCTGGGCGGGGGGAACCGAGAGCTGCAGCGCCCACCCCGTGCCAGAGACCAGGTAAAGTAAGTCCACGCCGGGAGGCAGGGAGGAGGCGGCGGAGGCGGCGCTGGCGGAGAGGAAGGCGGGCGAGCGTGCGTCTGCGAGCGGAGCTGCCCAGGCAGCCGCACGCGTGTGTACAAATAATGGCCAGCTCCTGACAAACGCGCCGACGCAGTTTGCCAATGAGCCCTTATATAGTCAAAAAGCCCCGAAACTGTGGCTGCAGGAGAGCTCAAGTCGGCCCGGCGCGCGAACCGCGGGGGGCGCGCACATGGGGGCTGGAGGCACACAGGGTCCCGGAGAGAGCGCCCTGCCTGCTCTAGGCTGGGAGCTGCCCACTCTCTCTTTACTCTGGACCCAGACTCGCCTAGAGGTGCCGCCCTCTCTCCTTGGCCCGCGGGACTCCGGGGCTGGTCCCTGGTGTGCGCCTCACCAGCATCCCGCCCTGGCCCCAGCACCCTGGGGTGGTGTCCTTGCTGCAGTAGGTGGAGACAGGTGGTAAGAATGCGGGTAGGGAACAGCCAGAGGAGAGAGGCTGGGAGGAAGGGATGAAACACCAGGGGGGTCCTCTTCTGCTTCCATCTGTAGGAAGCATGGCGGAGGTGGAGGCAGATGGAAAGGTGGATGCGAGCGAGGCCTGAGGCTGGACAGAGGGCTGCGTGGACTTGGCAGGGCCGAGAAGGGCCTGCTCCTCCCGGGCACAGGCTGTTTCCTGGGTCGCTGCGCCACGCTGGAGGCGCCAGGCTGGGCCAGGTAGCATGGGAGGCTGGGAGCCCCAGGATCCAGCTCACGTGCAAACTATGCAAACTGCCAGCTTCCTCAGCGGATGCTGCAGAGCAGGTGCCCTCTCCATCCCCCTTTCTTTTCTGCTTCCACGCCCAAAGGATTGCAGACTGGCTTGGGAAAGGCGGTCGTCCGAAGGCCACTTTCCTTGCAGGGCCCGGGAGAAAATTTTGTGATTCTACCCCAGAGAAACTAAAATTAAACAGACACACACCCCAGGCAAGGAAACAGGAACAGATTCTCTACACTGTTTAATTCCTTTTTCTGGGGAAGTAGGACTGGGCTGCATTGAGTGAGGCTGCCAAGTAGCAATAGGAAAGCTGGTATTTCATGTCCTCCTCCCTTCTCGTGTCCAAAAGGAACTGCAGCAGAGGAGTAAAAAATAGCGGGTATTGATGAAGGCCACGGGAAAGGGAATGGAGGAGGGGAAGTCATGGGCATAAATGCCCTTTCCTGGCACTCCAGGCTTCATGGCTAAACCCTATCAGAGCTCAAAGGGTTGCAAATTTTTTCAACACGCAGGGATAGATAGCTTGAATGTCCTGTGTCATTGGAACCACAAGTACTAAATGTACATTTAGGAAAGTTTGGCTGAAAAATCAGAGTTGAGCGGGGGTTGCAGAGGGCAGGGTACATGGGGTTGAATAAGGTGACTCACATTTAGCCCTGGTGAGGCAATCCTAGTGCCACTTTCTGCTTCTGAACACATTACGCTTAAGTCAATTGAAGTGAGAGGGCAACTGAATGAACTCAGTGAAAGAGAAAGATGGTAAGTACAGGCAACTCAGTGTGTTGTGCAACAAAGGCAGACACTATTTTTTTTGTAAATATTCACATTAGCACTGTGTACTTACATACTACTCTTTTCCCCCTACGGAGTTTTTTTGGGGGGCTGAGGGATATTGGAGATTGAACTCAAGGGTGTTTTACCTCTGAGCTACATACACCCCCATCCCTGTTTTATTTTACTTTTTTTTTTTTTAAACAGAGTTACCTCATGCTGCTGGCCTCCAACCTGCAATCCTCGTGTCTCAGCCTCCCAAGTACTGGGATTACAGGCATTTGCCACCACACCCAGCTCTAAGAAGTGTTTTGATAATAGCTAAGTGATCTGAAATGTTAACACATTTCCAGGATCCAAATTAGTGCATCTTCCTATAAATGCTTATTTTTTTCTAGACATGCACTTACTCTTATGATATCTGGCTTATATTTTTGGCCTTCAGCTCTCCTAAAAGGAAGAATGGCAAAGTAACATAAAAAACATGCCTTGTCCAGAGTTACATTCCTGGATCATTTAGGTGAAATAAAAGGGTATGTCCTGAATTTGCTTTTAATTTTGTATTCATTCACCAAATCTTTTTGACACATTAACATAAGAGAAGAAAATTGTAGAATCCACCAGACCCAGACTTCAAGCTAGTTTCTGTACTTCTGTAAGGTTGAGCAAATTAATTATCTTGGTTTTATTTTTTTCTTATCTGAAAAGTTGGATTGTTGCTCTCCACCCTAGAGCACCAGTGTGAGGAATAATAAAGCATGCAGAAACCACCTAGAATATAAGGTGCTATATTTGAGCCCCTAAATCATGATCATCCCAGACACCCTACTGGGGCTACCGAAAGCAATGAGATTGGAGTTCTGCTTTCAAGAAATTCATATCTAATCATCCAGGTTAACCTTTCTCCTATCTCATTTACTTTTTAGTTTTCTGTTTTTCTTCTCTCGGTGAAAAAGACATAGAGTCCAAATAATCCAAAAAGAATTTAGTAGTTGTAAGAAATGTTTGTAAGACCTGCCAAAAGACAAGTTTGAGAAGGATTCCTTGCCTCAGAAACCTATGTATTTGGTTGCATGCTGTGTGCATCAAGGATGACCCTGTAGAAACAGATAACGAAAGGTCTTCTTGCTCCCATGGGAGGGTACTCCTTTTGAAAGAAAAAATAGAGCTGCAGTTTCTTCTACACTTTGGACAGACACACTCATTCATTCCCAGAAGCCCAAAGGTATAATACTACTTAACATATCTAGAATTCTAGAATGCTCACCATATTCCAAGCATTCTGCCTTTACAAGTGTTTTTTGTTTTTGTTTTTGTTTTTTTGGTACTGGGGATTGAACCCAGAGACATTCTACCTCTGAGCTACACCCCTGTCTCAGCCTCCCAAGTACAGAGATTATAGGTGTGCACCACCACACCCGACTCCAGGCATTCTGATAGCACATAAAAATCCCATGAGGTAGGTCTGTCTGACTCAATATTTGCAGAAGAGGAATTTAGGCACAGTTGTATGACTTGCCTCGTTGGCACAGCTAATGTCTTCGTCTACATTGTGTTGTTATAACAGAAAACCTGACCTTAGATAATATATAAAGAGATTAATCTGACTCACAATACTGGTAACTGGAAAGCCTAAACATGGCACTGGTGTCATAAAAGAGTTGTCCCGTAGCATGGCAGAGAAGTGGAAGGGGAAGTGAGTGCATACAAAAGCACAAAAGTATGTGGGGTAACCTTGCTTTATAGCAACCCACTCTCAAGGCAATTAAGCTAGTCCCATGTGACCTAAACCACTCTTGAGATAGACATACAACCTTACAAACATGATACTCTTGTCTTTTAACATCCCTACCACCTCTGAACACCACTTTGTTAGGGGATCAACCCTCCACATGGGTTTTGGTGGGGAGAAACCAAATCAAAACCATAGTAGCTGGTAAATGCCAAAGCTGTAGCCAAGTACCCAAACAGTCTGTTTGACTTTTTTGTTTGCCTATTTGTTCAGGATGTTACTGGGGCTTGAACCCAGGGGTGTTCTACCTCTGAACTATACCCCCAACCCTATTTTATTTAACTTCTTTTTTTATTTTGAAACAGGATTTCACTAAGTTGCTGAGGGTCTTGTTAAGTTGTTAAGGCTGACTTTGAACCTGTGATTCTCCTGGTCTCAGCCTCCCAAGTACTGAGATTATAGGCATGTGCCATCCTGCCTAGCAGTCTGTTTGACTTTAACCACTGTGGAATGCAGCTTCTGCCTTATAAGAAATTAATCGAGGCAAAAACTATTTTTCATTGCCTAATGTAGTGCCTGTCACATAATACTGAACAACTGATTATAGAAAGAATGAAGTAAGGAAAGAGTGAGAGGCAGAAGTAGAGGGAAAGAAGAAAAGGAAAGAAGGAAGGAACAAGCCAAGTCACTTCTGCCTTCAGCTCTGAATGTTACAGGAAGTGCCTGAAGTACTGACTCTGCAGGGAGGACCAGGCAGTTGACAGTTGACACTCATGAGGAAGCCTTTGCCTTGTACTGAATCTAGTCTATTTCTCTTTTTGGGCTGACAAATTAGCAAAAACATTAAACATCAAAAAGAAACCTATTCAAGGTGGACAATAAAAAGAAATTAAAGGACCATCATTTAGGGGCTCTGAGTTTAAATTCACTTAGGAAGGTAGTTGACTTTGTCTTATGCAATTTGGGGATAGATCTCATATGATCGTCCTGAACAGCAAAGAAGAGAGCACATATTAAATGTCAAAAAGCATGCCTGACAACTAAAATGGAATGGCAACAATTGCTAACTATACTCCCCCTTCTCCCAACCCACCTCAAAGAAAAAGTCCCCCTACTGGTTTCCACATCTCCAAGCAATCTGCCTTGTAACTTGGTCTGGGCTTCGCTTAGGCCAGTTATTCTAGTTGACTTTGAATTATTCTTTGGGTAAGCATCCTATCTCTCTTCCTGGTCCCTGAGAATAGAGACTATGTCTGATTCATCAGTGAGCACTGTGGTTCCAGCTCACTGGGAGGGAATGGGAAAAAAATAAAAGCAGGAACTCCAAAGTCTGGCATGTGTAGGTTCTCATCTTGGCTCTGCCTCTTTACCAAAAAGGGCAAGTTGCTAAGCCTTTTTAAATCTTTGTTTCTCATCTGTTTAAAGAAAAAAATGACAATAACCAACTTTATGTATTGGTTGTAAAGATTAAATGAGATCCTATCTGTGAAATAGCACTTGAGTAGAAATAACTCAATACATATTTGCTAGGGTCTGTATTAAATATTTGGCCTTAGAGTTTTTAGGTTGTTTTTAGTGTTTTAGTATCACTGGCTCATTTTTCTTAACAGATTTTTGGAAAAGTTTTGCAATTTCAACCCTCACATTAGATGACATAACAGTGTTGACTTGCATAATAAACCATAAAATGGACTTCCTCTGAGAGGTCATCTGATTTGTCACAGGCTTTCTTAAAAAAGTTTTGGATCAAACCGATTAAGAAATTTATTTAGAGACAACTGCATGCTAATTCTTGGTGAGTAATAGAATGCTTTCTGTTTAAACTTAGTGAAAACTTCACTATCTCAATTGTTCTTTTAAATGATGAACATAGTCTAGCTACTTGATATGAACCGTGTTTTAGGAGAATAAAATTTACTACACATATGTGACAACGAGTGGTAAGTAGGACATATGTTGCATTTCTGAATGAACTGTAATAATCAAGAATATTGGAAAAATTTAGTCATAAGTTAAATGAAGTGAACTATAATAAAACTTAGTTTTACGTGAGTGCTATAGGAACATTTTAGCATTTTTACAAATCTGTTTAGATAAATGATACAAATATTTTTAGAAATAATTTCCCTCACCTAATACTAACACTATTTCTTTTGAAAATATTTTCATTTCATTGAAATCTCCCCAAAATTCATGAAAGTACAACAGGATATTTGAGTGACAGCTACAAGAGTCTGATAAAGATTTTTTTGTTGAATAGTTTTGTGCAATCTGGGTAGTTTCACAAAGCTGTCAATGTGGTTTAATAATAGAAACCAGTGACTTATTTTTCTTTCAGTTGAAAATATTTAGTATGCACAGTGAACACAAGTGAAATATTTGTTTAATGATCTGTATAAAATGATCTGTATAAATTTTTTTTATATAGAGCATTTTATTTCAAACATTTGCTATTTTTCCACCTAGTAACACAATGGCAGCTATTATGTCATCTTTACTCCAATCAGATTTTGCTGCTATGTGGAAGAATAGTGTACTAGTCAGTTTTGCATCAGTGCAATAAAATGCTTGAGGCAGCTAATTTACAAGGAGAAAAAAAATTAGCTCACCGTGTTTTGAAGGGTCAAAGTCCAAGATTAGGTGTGGGTAGCGACTTTGGTTTTGCATCTATTGAGTGTGGTGGATAGCAGCACAACATGGCAGGAGCCATGTGTGTAGGAGCAAACAGTTACATGTGGAACTAGAGCAGAGAGACCGGGTCCCACACCTCCAAAGAACTAAGAACCTCTCACTAGGCCCTACTTTTTAAAGATCAAAGCACATCTCAATATTGCAGCCTTGGGGACAAAATCTTTAACATATGGAGCCCTTGGGGGATATTCAACATCCAAATCATTGCAAAGAGTAATTTATACTAAAATCAGATAAGGTATAAATAAACAATAAAATTAAATGATGTGTATTTTACAGATTTCTAGGAAATAAACTATGTTAAACTTTTTTACAGTGTGTGTGTGTGTGTGTGTGTGTGTGTGTGTGTGTGTGCGCGTGTGCGCATCTGTGTTGTGCCAGGAACTTTCTACCTTTGAGTTATACCCCAGCCCTTTTATTTTGAAGTACGGTCTTACTATATTGCTGAGTCTCAATAAGTGGCTGAGGCTTGTCTCAAACCTTTGATCCTCCGGTTGTGCACGCCAGCTTAATTTTTGCCTTGGAAAATTGAGTTTCCAAAATTCCAGAATCTGATATTGTTTTCTTCTCACATGCACGAAAGGTGTGTTCAGTGATGAGCAGCATTATATAACAGTGTTTCTCAACAGGTGAGATCATCGACTTTCTGCGTGGGATAGTTCTTCCTCATGTAGGAATCCCTCTTTCATTGCAAGGCACTTAACATCTATGATTGTCTTAATTCAAGCTGCTATGAAAAATAATCACAGACAAAATGTCTCAGAGACATAGATATTTCTCAGTTCTAGAGGCTGGAAAAATGAGATCAGTATTCCAGCATGGTTATCTTATTATTCCAGGCCTCTTACTTCAGTCTTTTGTCTTCTTGTGGCAGAAGGTGAGAGAACTCTTGGAGACTCTTTTATAAATCATTCATGAGGGTTCCACCCCCATCACTTGTTTACCTCCCAGAGGTACCACTTCTTAATAACATTACATTGGGTGTTAGAATTTCAAAATATGAAATTGAGGTGGGGTACAGTCAGTCCTGAATAATGGTCTCTGATCTCCATGTACCAGTCTTTCCCTCAGTATTTTATAGCAATAAAAATCCCCCTCTAAGGCAGGCATGGTGGTAGGTGCCTATAATCCCAGTACTTGTGAGGCTGAGACAGGAAGATCACATCACAGGTTCAAGGCTAGCACGGTAATTTAGTCATTGTTTGAAAATTTTAAGAATAAAATAGGTCTGAGAGTGTAGCTCAGAGATAGAATACCTCCGAGTTCAGGCCCTAGTACAAAAGAAAAAAAATCCCTCTATGCTTTTATGTACCTCTTAGTAGAGTGGTACTAGATGTGGTTGAAAAACTATTAAAACTATTGGCTAATATTATCACATTGACAATGTTTAAGGATATTATCCTTGGAATCAGAGTATCTTCAAATGAAAAATCATTTTGTTTTCCCTCAAAGGATAAAAGAATAATCTTGTATGAAAATACTTTAATTTGAAAGGATGAAAGTTTTTCATAAGTTATAGTAAGTACTAACGTTTAATAATCAGGTTATGGTTGACCTCCTGTCAGCAACTCTTGGCAGTGTCAGCACCTGCTGCTCCTCCTCGACTCCTCCCCCGGCTTCTATGGGTAACTTGTCCTCCTCTTTGGAACTCTTTCTCCAGCTCTCTTTTTACCTCCTAACTCAAAATATGCATTCTTCCATTTCTGTTGTGCCGGGGGCCAGTCTTCAGAGGCAGTGGGGTCGGGGGGTCCCTCGACAGTTGTGGATTGAGACTAGGTCATGAGAATACGATCATACCCAATGCAGTGTTGAAGCGCATCTGTTTTATTGTTTTTCAGTCATTGTTCTATACTATTTTTTTTACAATGAGTCATATAGGACAGGAATTTTTACAGACTTGTTTTTCCAAAGGTTATCCTCAATCAGTTAAAGTTACAACGCGTATATAAAAATTATTTTCCGTTAGTTAAAATCTTTACAATTTTGTTTAGCTCCGTTAAGCAGTGTTGTATCTTATCTCAGGTAGTTAGGGGGTTCCAGGTGGGACCAGGTAGTAGCTATTTAGATAACCTAGCAAAGCCTGTTTCTAGACTAATGCTTGTAAAAGGTTAATGCATTGGTTTATCTCAAGGCACTGCTTTTTTTTCAGCTAAGAGATCAGAATCTGTCAGGCCACATGTTTCTAAAAGTTTTCTTTTATAATTAATATAAAAGCAAAATTCAAAGCACCCAAAATTTCCAGAATATAATAATGCAAAGTGGGATATGCCACACGTTCCTTCTTTTGGAATTGTCTGCCTTGAAGGACTCCAGCGGACTGAGCCTTGCACAAGATCCAGCTATTAAGGTGCTGTGGCACTGTTGGGTTTTTGCCTTTGCCTTTATTCTGTCAATTGGAAAAGCTCATCTGTACTTATCTTCCTCTTTCTCCTCAGTGGTAGGAAGCTCTCCCCAAGTCATCTTCCTCAGCATTGACCTTCCCTCTAGGCCTTTCTGTAGATTTCCAAATGTCTGCTGGACAAGCTCCCTTCTCTGTTATCTCCAACACCCTGTGGCCTCTTCTGAACTTTCTTCCTCTTTTTGTTACCATCATTTATTTTATTGATATCAGCATTATTCTAGTCTGGAGGCTTTGGAAAACCTCCTCCCTCTGGCCTTGTGTCTCTCAGTCAGTTTCTAAGACATAATAATAATGCACTTGAAATATATGTCATCAGATACCCCCTTACCTACACGCAAGTAATACCTTGGTGACTCCCATTATCTAGGTCCAAGGACTGACATTTAAGTCCCTGCATGGTCTAATTCCAAAAAGCTCTCCCAGACTCATCGTACTCAAGACCAGCTAAAGTGTCCTCTGTGCCTCACTTATCCTCATTTTATTTCTTGCACCATATCTTTGGTCATGCTATTCTTTCATATTGAAATGCTCAATCTTCCTCCTATTTTCATTTCTAGCTCTAACCTCACCTTCAAAGCTGAGCTTAAATGCAACATTCTAATTTCCTCTGAAGGCTCCAAATAGGTAAAAGAAACTTTCTAAAATTTCAGTAACATTGCTTTTGCAATGTCTTGTTTGTTTCAATTATTTTGATATAGTTACCTTTATATGTCTTCAGTTTCTCAATATAATATAAATTTTTGGATATCAGGGATAATAACATGCCTATATTGACATTTCCTTTAGCACGTTGGTGGATTGTGGAGTTGCAAGGAATTTAGTGGGCATCTGAGTGTTTTATATATTGTTTAGATCATCTTCAATAAACACCATCTATGGTTTATTTCATATATAAACGTGGAGGCAGCCTATTCTTTGAAAGGCAGTCCTGATTGTGACTAAATTCCTCTTGTTCTCTTTAAGGTGTTTATTTAGCTTTCTGGGGCTGAAATAAATCTCCTTTCCAGGAAATACATATGCAAGTATGGTTACAGCTCATATGTCTTAATGTATCCTCTATCAATGTAACACATTTAGCTTTTTTTACCTGTCCTTTATGTGACCTGGTTAGGCTCTTTTTTAGGGCCATTGCACTTTGTAGGCATTCATGTTTAGGAAAGTCCAGAAATGTACAGAATACTTCGAGGATGCCAGGGTTGTTATATATGTTTTTGAACTGTTCATGATATAGCTGGTCATCAATATAATATCTTCAGGTGAAGTCACGGGCAGGGAATTGTGAATACAGGGCTCCACCTTTGGGGGAACATTTCTTTTATTTCTCAGCTGGACATTCTCTCTGTGGTCCTCTGGGTAAATGAAGAAACCACCAGAAGGAATAGAGATAATTAAATTTTAAATTTTGATTACAACTGAAGGTTAATCACTTAATAAAATTAATCTCCTTCATAAACTCATATAGTCAGAGGTAAAACAAGCATACTGTGTATGTGTATAATAAATGAGTTTAAAAATACTGGGCCACAGGAGTAGTTGTTTGGTAAAATTATGGTGTTAGCATTTGAGTAAAAATAATTTTCCTTTATTGAACACTTCTATATGTCAGACATCCTTTTAGTCCTTACATGTTTTAACTAGTCCTCAAAATCTTGTTTTGGGAACATATTTATTTTGCTCACATTATAGATAAGAACACAAGAGTGAAATATCCTGCCCAAGAGTACACCTCTTGTCACTGGAGGAGTCTGGATTTTACTCTGTGACCCACGATACATCTTTCGCTATTAGTAGTTTCAAATATCCAGTGCTGCAGTGAATTTCATGACATCCCAGATGAAGGAAAATTGAGAATGCATGAAAACAAGGCTAGTAAAGTATGATAGGTTTGAATCTGTTAAAACCTATTGTCAGTAAGATGATAAACCTTTCTAACTATTTAAAAGAAAGTATTTGGAATGAGGAAACATTGACCTCCTCCTGCTTATGGACCCAGGGAAACAGGAGAATCATTATAGACTGAAGAATATTAAATCTGGGATGTCATCCCTTGAGCTGGGATGTCATCCCTTGAGCTTGGTTGCATGGTTGTGGGGGTGGAATGTATTTGAGGTTGCAGGACTCCTATGGAAGACTTGGCCTGTAGGTACCAGCAGGTGTATGGATAGAAGAGGGTCTGGAGAATTCTCATGGATGTGTATATATCAAATCTTCGGGGAAGGGAGATTTTGAGGAAAACCATTAACATTTTCAAGCTGGAGAGTGCAATCCCTTAACAGCTAGGTATTCATCTACTACTGTGTTGTTCCAGATACCATTTTAGATGTTAGAGTGATGGCTTGGAATAAAACTGGTAAGTCCCTCTCAGTATTCAGTTACACAATTAATCAAATATATCCTGAAAGCAAGTTTAAGCAACTTATGTCCTCAAGTCCAACATCATCTCTTAGTAGTCTGTTTCATTCTATAGTTCTCTCTTCATTCCTTTATCCTTTCTTCTCCATCTCTGACTCCCATGTTAGATCAGAGGCTTGGGAGGTTGATAAATAGACCTCTATGGAATTTTGACTTAGCTACTGCTAAGCTGTAAGCTGATTAAAACCAATATGTAACTTTCAGAGCTCAGTTTCCTCATTTTGCAAATGATTAATAAATCTTATTTCATGGTTTGTTGCTGAAGAGTAAATAAATAATGCTGTTAACTAATAAATGTTAATCACAATCACTTCATTTTTATTCTGCCTATTATTTTGTGTGTGTGTTTTCAGGAAGAGCTTCCTTCTTCCTAAGGAATTCTATCTGTGCACAAGTATGTAGCATTATAGTATTGCAATTCACAATTTAAACCAAATAGGAGGTTTAGAAAACAAATAACTTGTTGACTTTATGATAATGTGCATTTTTCCAATATGTATTTTTTGGTTTCTGGAACACATGAGGATGCTCAAATACTGATGCTTTAGAATTATATAAGTGCCGAATTTTTCACTTAGGTACAGAGTTAATAGTGTCAATTGGGAGTATGTCCAAAAAGACTTTTTTTTTTTTTTTTTTTTTTTCGGTACTGGGGGTTGAACTCAGGGGAGTTCTACCTCCGAGCTATACCCCCAGCCCTATTTTTTATTCTTTATTTTGAAACTGAGTCTCACTAAGTTGCGGAGGGCCTCACTAGGTAGCTGAGGCTGGTCACGAACCCAGATCCTCCAGTCTCAGCCTCCCGAATGCTGGGATTACAAGCGTGCGCCACCACGCCCGGCTCCAAAAAGACTTTTAAGATAGGAATTCTTTAGTTTCTATTTTAGATGTAATAGTGCACATAAGCACACTTAAGAGCTGCCAGAAAGACAATTGTCTTATGACTTAGAGATATTTGTTCACATTAAAACACAAAACATGTACAAGCATAATTATTGAGAGTATTTAAGTGCCTCTTATATGTCTCCTGTTTTATATATAGTGACTCTAATCCACATTATTACCATGCAAGGCAGATTGTATTCATTCACAGATAGGAAGAATAAAGCCTCAGCTAGATGAGCTGCCTACTAAAACACTCTAAGACTCAGTGCCCTAGCAGATGTTTCAAGGTAGGTAATATGCTGATGTCAACTAGACCTTGCTCTCATATCTTAAATCAGTTCAAATTGGTAGTAATTAAGCATTGCTATATGAGATACTCTGCAAAGACACCTGGAAAAATATGTGCATGACATCTTTCTTGCCTGCCTGTACCTCAAGAGACTATAATTTCAGAAATATGCTTGTATGTGTTTCTATCAGCATTCTTACAGCTATAATCTAAAAAATTGACCAGTAACTTAGAGGAAAGAAGATTTATTTTTTTTACAATTTGGAGTTCAGTCCATGTGAAGCCAGGGACTATAGATAGCAGGGCATGGATACAAGAGGAGAAAAGAGAGAGAGCATGTGACTGTGTTCCTCACATCACGGAGGCTGGAAGCAAGAGAGAGAGTGTGCAGGGGAAGAAGGAACCATATATAATCTGTAAGGCTGCACTCTAAGAGACCCACCTTCTCCAGCCACTCCCTACATGGCTGAGGCCACCACCCAGATAAGTCTACTGCTGGGATTACAACCTTCATGAGTCAATGACATCAACTCCAAATAGGAATTTATGAGCTCTTCAAAGAGCCATTCTCTATCTAACTGTAACATTCCACTCTTGGCCCCTGAAGGTCTCATGCCCAACTCAGAATGCAAAATCCATTTAATCCTGTACAATAGTTCCCAAAGTCTTAGCAGTTCCAACATTGCTAAAAAGTCCCACATTTAAAGTCTTCTGTGAGACTCAATGTGAGTTCAAAGTAAGCTTTTGTGAGCACCTGTAAAAGACAGTGAAGATCAAAATAAAAAGTAAGTTACATACATCCAATATACAATGGCAAAAAGTAAACATTTGCATTCTCAAAGAGAGGAATAGGTCCATAGCAAAAAGGAATGGGACCAAAGCAGTAACAAAATCCAGCCGGGCAAATATTTAATCATCTGCATCCATTTCTCCTATTTAGGGCACATGCACATGATGGTGAGAAGCAATCTGCAAGGGGCCTGGACAGCCCAGCCCCTGTGGCCCGGGTGATTGCAGTGGGCAATGTACTCGCTCTTCCAGCTTGACTCCATGTCTTGAAGCTAGCAGCCTTTCCTCACAGTCGTTCCACATATCTGGCATTTCTAAGGGGTATTTTTTGCAACGTTGGCTTCACACCCACAGTTTCACAAATTGATCCATCAGAATCTCTACATGCAATGATTCTGACCCTGCCATATGTTGTCTGGCTTCCCAGACCTTCCTTTGAAAACTGGGAGGAAGCCTCCATCACTCTCTTTTCTAGCAAAGCCAGAATTACATAGGCTCTGCGATGGACTGCCGACAGACAAGGTGGTCATGCCCTCTTTAGTCACTGCTGCTGGGCTTTCCTCCATCTTGACCACCACAGAGCTCATCCCCAACATAGGCAGTATTGGGCCTGCCTCCAGCAAGGCCACATTCTTTTCTTTCTTCCTAACCAAAGTAGTTGACCTCCCTTCAGCCATCTTTCTTTCACAGCACCATCTCTTTGGGCTTCAGCTTTATACATGCTTTTCTGGCCAAACTGCAAATCTGTAAAGTCTCTCTGCTTTATTTTCTGCTCCCAAAATTCAGAGTACAATTCACTGAACATGGATATCAATATCAATAATGCAGTATGGATATTTTACTGTTTTGATATTTCCTTTGCCCGTTTATTCTGTATATTAGGCCTCCCACAGTTTCAGGACATGGGAAAAATGTGGATAAGTTCCTTGCCAAAGGGCAAAACACACAGCCTCTACTCCATTTCCCTGTGGGGTCTTCTTTGCCCTCCAAATTCTCCGAGCACAGTCTCTACTGTCCAGCTTTCTATCCACATTCTGGCCCTTCCAATTTCCTCTCAAAAACCAGTTCCAAAAAGTCACAATCCACATAGTCAGACTTACATATAGCAGCAAATTCACTTCCCTGGTACAAAATCCTGTTTCCATCCTTATTCTTGTAGCTATCATCTAGAAGACTGACCATGCAACTTAGAGGAAAGAGGATTCTCTTATGGTTTCAGGTTCAGTTCATTGAGGTCAGGGACTAAGGATCTCAGGGCATGGCAGGTGGAAGGAGGAAAGAAGGAGAGCACGTGGGCTGTGTTTCTCACATCATGGAGGCGGGAAGCTCAGGGGGAAGAGTAACCATACATAATCCCCAAGGTGGCACAGTCAGAGACCCACCTCCTACAGCTACACCCTTCTAGACTAGGTCTCCACCTAGATAAATCCTTTACAATGGATTTATCCACTGCATGGATTACAGCCCTTATGATTGAATTACATCAACTCTAAACACTAATTTATGGGCTCCTCACTATTCTATGTCTAATTATAACAGTATGTATGTTCATTAAAGGTACAGTTCAGAGTAGATTGACATGTTAAAATAATTGATAGAGAGTATATTTGCCTAGGACAGTAATTGACAAAGTATAGTTTTTGGGCCAAATCCAACCTGCTGTGTTTTTAATTTTTTTTTTAAATAAATAAAGAATTATTGGAATACAGCCCCACCTACTTGTTTCCATATCTTCTGTAACTGTTTTCCTAGTAAAGTGTAAGTTGAATAGTTTTGGCTTAGCCTACAAAGCCTAAAATATTTATTGCCTGGCACATAAAAAAATGTGTTGTGATCCCTGCTTCAGGACTTAAGAAGGATACTTTATTCTATGAGGGGGGATTCAAAATAGGTTTAAAGTAGAATTTGCATTGGAGATGAAAGATGATAGTCTTTGGTCAAATGAAGAGAGAAGATGGTCCTTTTCAGTGTCATAAAACTCAGGATCAAAAGCAATATGGGCTGGGCATGTTAGTACATTCTGTAATCCCAGTATTTGGGAGACTGAGACAAGAGGATTGCAGGTTTGGGTCCAACCTTAGCTACTCAAGGAGGCTCTGTTTATATAAAAAAAGGGGCTGGGGGAATTCAGAGGTAGAATGTCTCTGGGTTAAATACACACACACACACACACACACACACACACACACACACATAGAGCAGAGTGTACAGTTTAAAGCTCCATCTTAGGACACTGATCTTAAACTTGCTGAAACATTTGAATCAATTGATAAACTAAGTCATATTTCTGTTTTACTCAACAATACATGATGCTAAAGTGTTGTCCAGGTGGGAAATAACTGACCTATATCTGAGTGTGTTTATTTGATAAAATTGATGATTTTATGTTGAGGTCAGGAATTACTTGCTATCACCCCTTGTTATTTCCACTTTCATACCTGCCAGAATAAGGGACATTACACTGATGAATTTTCCCAATCACTATAATATAAATACTAGATACTGCACACACAACTAAGTTCTAACAATGTAACAAGAACTTTTCATACCTTATCTCATTTAAAACTTATAATAGCACAATGAAGTAGATGTTCTTATTCCCATGTTACAGAAGTATTATTAAGCCAGAAGAAATAATGCCATAAAACTACAAAACTAGTACAAAATAACAAAGAAATTGGCTCTCAGGAAATGACAGATTTTGGGAGCTAGGACATAGGTCGGAATATACTTTTAGAAAATTTAACAAACTGAATATTCCAATTTGTTCCATCATGTGAGTTAGTTTTTTTTTTCTCTTTTAGAAGTATTGTGCCATATATTAAAAAGTTGACTATTCAGGAGGCTGAAGCAGGAGGATCTCAATGTGAGGCCAACCTGAGCAACTTAAAGAAGACCCTATCTCAAAAAATATACATAAAAATACAAAGGGCTGAGGGTGTAACTCAGTGGTAGTCCCTTGGATTCAAGTCCCAGTACTAAAAAAAAAAAAGTTGAGTCAGTTTTTACTATAAATTTTTATTTGTATAAAATTTTTTTTGAAAATATTTACTTGTAATGGGACCAGAATTTTCTGGCTCCTGTTTTCTGTTACTTTCTACAACTGTTTCTGTTTTGCCTATTAGTGTTCAGTTGTTTGTAGTTTCATTTCTTTTTCTATCCTATCTCACCCTCATAGCCCTATAGGTTATACCTGTTGCATAATGTCATTGAGTATGTAGCAAGAAAGAGCCTAAAAATATTTTGCTAATGCAAGGACTACTTTCAGAGGAAAAATAAAGAATCCATGATAATATCATTAGTCCCCCCATATCCCAGAGATGTATAGCCCAAGCCCCCAGTGAATGCCTGAAACTGAGAATAATACTGAATCCTTGTGTGGACTACTTGCTTTTTCTTCCACATACATTCATATTACACACTTTCATCTTTTCACTTGAAAGAAACACTTTATTGCTTCTCTTTGGTGTATTTGAATTATCAGACTCACTACACTTGCATGCTGGGGTCATTATTAAATAAAAGAAAAGAAAGAAGAGAAGAGAAAAAAAGAAAAGGTTATCTGAACTCAAGCACTACAATACTGCCATAGTTGATCTGAAAACCAAGAGGACAACTAAGGGGCTAAAGAGCAGATAGCAAAGGGAAGATTCACCTCCTGGGTCAAATGGAGTGGGAAGGTGTGAGTTTTCATCACATTACTCAGAATAGTGCACAGAATATTATTTTGTTTCTGGAAATTTCTGTCTGATACTTTTGGACCATGGTTGACCACAGGCAAGTGAAACTTTGGAAAGTGAAACGGGATCTGGACTGTGTGTCTACTTCTTTTTCTGAACTTAAGGGGATAGATTATACAGAACAATTTGCATGTCCACAGAACTATTTGCGTCTCACTAATGGATATGAAAAACAAGAAGATAAAAGGTAAATGACCCAGAGGAGGCCATAGGGAGTCTAAGAAAATGTGAGTTGTCCCCCTAGGGCCACATTAGCATCTCTGTGGAAAGTAACCTGGCTACTGTGCCATGGGGAGACCATTAATTACACCAAGTAATGACCTAGTGCAAGAGGATTTATAGATATCAGATCTAAACCTCATATAATTATTTCATTTTTAAATCAATTTTTAAATACTATGTACTGCTAATTTAAGAAAAATACTTGAGGGAGGAAACATTTTATTAGTTTTAATGTTATTTTTATTAATATAGACTTACTACTTTATTTCAGTATGTTATCTATGTACATTTTCAGAAATCCCCCCCTAACCGGAAGACACATTTCTTGAAAATGTGCTATCAATTTAGGAATGTAATCATGACTGCTCATTGGGACACATCAGTATTTATGATAAAAATTTTTATGCATACTGGGTCTATAACTTTCATTTAAGAGTGAATATTCCTTTCAACTTTTTTAATCTATAAGCTATTTTAAATTATTTCACATTTTATTAGTCCTCTTATTTTATTAGTTCTTGTCTTGAAGCAATAATACTTAATGTCTGCTCAGCTATACATTCAGATAATGACTTGTAAAATCTAAATTTAAGTATATAATTTTTGGTACTCTCTTGGTGTCTGACATATTTTGAAAAGAATTTACACACCCAGGTTTTTTGCATTGAGAAAGAGAAAAGAGATGACAGTTAAGAAATTTGATGCTAGTTGTACGACAAAACAGGGGTCATGGGACTTTTACGTATTATCACTTGACATAAGCTTACAGTCATTATCTGCTATCCTGAATAGTCATATAACCTGGGCATTGTTATCGCCATTTAAGGATGGAAATGTAGCATAGGATGGCTCAGGTGGGTTAAGTAACAAGGCTCTATTTCCAAAATCCACAATTTCCCTTTTATTTCATATTGTCTTTTCATGTAGAATGAAATCCTCTCTTTCTGCATGTCCATTATATAGAAGAGGTAGATTGTGGGGAAAGAGAAAATAAAAATACTTAGGATTCTGTCCTTTTAAAATGTACTCATTAAAAACAAAAACAAAAACACTACCTTGTTAAATGTCGAAATTACACTAAAAAGTTTTCCTCAATAAACAAAAAGGATAAGAAGAATGTTGGTAATACTTTATTTCATACTCTTCCACATAAGTCTTTTTTAACTCTAAAGTCAGGTGTGGTGGTACACGCCTGTAATCCTGATACCTGGAAGTCTGAGGCAAGATAATTGCAGGTTCGTGGCCAGCCTCAGCAACTTAGCAAGACCCTGTTTCAAAATAAAAAATGAAACTGGGTTGGGGATCTAGCTCAGAGGCAGAATGGCCTGGGTTTAATCTCCAGTACCCCCCAAACAAAATAAGACAAAAAGTGAACCCAGGATATCAAATAGACATAGATAACACTATTGAATTAAGGCTGTGTTTAAATAATTGAGATTTGAATATTATTCTGCTCTTTTACAAGTATTTGGTTATATTTTATCAAACAGGTACATTCAACTCCAATTATACCTTAATAAAGACTATTTACATCTAAAAACATCTTAGTAATAATTGGTTCATTAAGATACCCAGAACTTCATTATGATCTCAAATTCAATGTGAGTTCATTAAACCCATTTCAAAGGGATTTAGGAGGTCCCTCATTATAAACAATTTAGCTCTTAATGTTAACCCTCTGATCAGAGTTTTGAATATGGTGCTTTAAAGAAATTCCAACATACATCTATAAAGATTTGTTTCTTTCTTAGAACTATGTAATTTCAAAATACATGATTGAGATAATAACATGTTTCTAAATGTGAGGCATTTGAGTTAAACAACACAATGCCTTGTTTATCAAGTTTTTTCTTAGCTCACGATACCATAGCAAAAGATGCTATAGTTGATATATAAATAGTGGATAATAAACAACAGAAGCTCATTTTTCACAGTGCTGGATGCAGGGAAGTCCGAAGTAAAGGTGCGGTGCTAGCAGATTTGGTGTCTGGTGGAGGCTCACTTCCTGGTTCATAGACAACTGACTTCTTGCTGTGACTTTACATGGTAATAGTGTCAAGGGAGCTCTCTGATGTCTCTTTTAAAAGGGCAGTCATCACATTCATGAAGGTTTTGCCCTCAGGACTTACTTACCCAAGGGTCCATCCTCATAATAACTCTTAGTGGTGAAGTTTCAACATACGAATTACAAAAGGATAGACATTCAGTCAACAAAAAGGTCTTATAGTGTTTAATATTCTTACAATATGAGTGAGTGGGACTTTTCTTTACATTTGACAAGAGAATCTGATTCATGCATTTCAATTAAAATATCTCTCAGTTCACTCCAAAAGTATATCCAATTGAGAAAGTGGGAAAATTACATAGTAAAACATACATACTACTGGCTGAATAGTATTTTATAAGAAAGAATTAAGAAAAATGGGAAATGCTCCATTGTTAGTGGAATACATTTATGAACTGGTCAAAAACAGATAATCTATTTTTTGACAATCTGTACTATTAAAAGCTGTACTTTAGCAAAGTTAAGAGTCTAAAAGCAATAATTCAAACGAGAAAATTTTGTACATGTTATTCCTGAATGCATAAAGCTTCTTTCATAAAAATTGAACTAGAGATTCAGGCTGAAAACATGTTAAGATTATGGCCAATAATCTTAAGTCCCTTACTGAGTTAAATATGATATGCAAATAGAAGGTCCATTTGGATTTCTAAACAGTACCTGTTCCAAGATAGTCTTCTGGTGTGAGAAATGCACAAACTATTATGGTTCCTTCGGTAATCAAATTGTTAATGATTTCAAAGAAAATGGTCTGAATATATTATTTGTGTCATTAGTGGGTATTAGAACATAGGATAATAGTTGAAGTGCCATGACCCTTTACTATAGAATTAACCTTTATTTTGAAAAATTATATATTCTTTGCTTATACGCCTTCAATGATTTGAATGTGTCCCTTCCAAAATTCATATGGAACCTAAATGTCCAGTGTGATAGTATTAAGAAATGGGGCCTTGCCAGGGTTGGTGGTGCATGCTTGTAATCATAGTACTTGGGAGGCTGAGACAGGAGGATCTCCGGTTCATGGCCAGCCTCAGCTACTTAGTGAGGCTCTTCACAACTTAGTAAGACCCTGTTTCAAAATAAAGAATAAAAAATAGGGCTGGGAGTGTAGCTCGGAGGTAGAATGCCCCTGGGAATTACAGCCGCATGCAGCATTTTTCCCTCTTGCTCTTCTGCCTTCCACCAAGTGAAGTCGCATCTGTCTGGGAGGAGGTGGCTCCAGGCACCATTTTGGAAGGAATGATGGGGCCTCTTCAGACACCACACACCAAGGCACCTTGATCTCAGTCTCCCCAGCTTCCAGTCTGTTGTGTTTTGTTTTAGCAGCACAATCAGACTAAGACCATAGCCATTGCTTTTCTACTTCCCTGGGAAATCTCTCAGAGTCCTCGAAATCTGAAGCTATAAACACATGGTGACAATTTTACAAGTTTTCAGCACCTTTTTTCCATCATTAGGGGTGTTCTAACACTGAGCTATACCCTCAGCCCTTTTTTATTTTCTATTTTGAGATAGCATCTCACCTGCCTTAGCCTCTGAGTAGCTGCGATTACATGTAACAGGTTTATAATTCTGATTTAAATATGTCAGTAATCACTAATTAAGCACTTTTTTCCCTTTGACATTGACATTTACCCTTTGTTTCTTTACAATCTCTTTTAAGGTAGATTTTCTGATAGGATTGAAAACAGGTGTGTGGAGACCTAGGTATCAAGATTGTCAGAAGTTCAGATGCTGTGTTTGCTACTTCTATGAAACCAACACACTGTATAGTCACACAATTGCATCCATATAATACCAGCCATTCTTCTTTTTGTGATTAATCATGGTCCTGGAGTTTCATAGATGGTGTTGCCATTGTGCCAGAAACCAACATCTGGCCTGTGGCTAAGATAGTGTCCTAATGAATGTAAAGACACTTGCATAGATGGAAACGTTTTCTCAACTTCCCCTTACTCTTAACAAATGGGAGTCTAAGCCTGTGAACACCCAAGTGCCAGAGAGTCCAAAGGGAGCCTGTTGGAGCCTGCTTGCTGTTTCCTTTTGCACCCTGACCTGGTTCTTGCTCCATGACTTAACTCTGTTGGATCTTGGCATTAACTCTGGCCAAGACCTGGTGACTGTTCTCTGAAATGCCCTTTAGTTTTACTGGAAGGGGAAACTACAAACAACAGTCATGGGAACCTAACAGTTCCCAGAAGCCAGACTGACAAAGAAAAGCATAAAGGACAAGCAACAGCATGATGCCTAAGGTAACTGGCTTGTTGCTTTACCACCCTGGGCCGGTAACCTTTAGGTATAAATAGAGTAGGCGTTTCATTGTATAGCATTTGACTTGGCATATAACAGAAGAATTGCAGGCACTTATTAAAGTATTTACTGAATGTGCAAGCTCCCTGATAGTACTGAAATAACATTATTTTGTAGTCATGCTTTCTTTTGCTTCTAACCAAAGCATTTTATCATTTACTTTGAGCAAAACTAAGCAGAATTAGACACACAGCAACAATAAAATCATTTGTCACACAATTCAGACATCTTGGGAAGGCCACTAAAAGTACCCAAATTTGCATTCTTTAAGAAATTCTTTTTCTTGAACTTATTTCGATTTTGATAGACTTTAGATTTTTTTAAATGAAAAAGATGAATTAGATATTTCCTATAAATACAGAAAATAAATATTAGTTGAATTTTTAGTCATCTTAATAGTGCAAAAATGACTCCATCATCTTCCTAAGACCTGTTTGAGTCTATTCCTTAATTATTCTATTGTCTCCAGTCAGCTGTTTGTGAGTAAAAATAAGGAATGTTTAATAGGATGAGGAAGGAGAATTAGGCCAGTTTTCTTCTGGAGAAAAATCTAGTTCAAGGAATTTAATGAAATTTCAACATTTCCAGAAGAAGCCTAATATATGGGGAGAACTATGATATATGCAATTTATTTCCATAGTGTTTTCTAACATTCATTATTTAAAAGGCAACTAGAATTCATTTCTACTATTATACTTACTAATATATTTTATAGCATCATTATCCTGTTAAAAATCATATTCTGCCTGAGAATTTTTTAAGTGAGGTTTTATAGGTTTTAACTGTTTATGCTGTGGCATAAATGCACTCTTTGGATAGCTGGTTAACATAAATTTACATTTTTCCAATGAATAATATTCTGAGTTAATGTTGTGGTGTGAGGACAAAATGACTTCTAATTTCTCTTTTTCTTTTTAGTATTATTGTTAGGTTCATTCATCCATTCAATAGGGAATAAAAGTTTAATCCTTGTGTATTTTTGCTCTATTCTGCAAATCTTTAGTTATGTGAATATGTTACTTAAATTAGTTCATGTTCATGAAATTTATGAGGACAAATGTCTTTTTTTATTAGCTATATGTATCCTGTCATCCATCATCATTAATATACTCATAAAATGCTACTTGGTTTGGAAAGACACTAGACTCTAATTCTGTATTTAGGCAATGCCCAAATATGACATTTTCCAAATTTGATATGTATATAATTTTTATAGATACTTTCAAGTTTCAAGGAGGTGGAACTTTATGGAACAGTATTTAGGAGACATTGCCTCAAAGAAAGCTTTTTTTTTCTTTTTTTGGTACTAGGGATTAAACCCAGGGACATTCTACATCAATGTTTTGTTTTGAAACAGGGTCTCACTAGGTTGCTGAGAGTCTTGCTATGTTGCTGGGACTGTTCTTGAACCTGTGATCCCTCTGTTTCATCCTCTCAAATACTGGTATTACAGGCTTATGTCACCAAGCTAGCCTAAGACCTTTATTTTTAGAGGCAAATTAGTTTGGTAAGCATTATTTATAAAGCCTCACATATGCCTGAAGAATTACCTAAATTTGGATTTTTACAGTTCTAAACATATTACATATTCTCAAGTGTTTTCCAATGCATGTCAAAGTAGGTAGCCCTGCCCCCTTTCCATAGTAAAATAAACATTAAGATCATATGGTTTTAAAATTTTAATATTGATATAGTAAGCTAATAACAGCAAAGCGATAAATGGAATTATTGGGGTGGGATCTAACCCAGCAGTTACCATGTGAATTCACAACAGTTATTTTGTTTTTTATAGAATCAGTGTGTTTTCTCAAACTTTGGGGTTTTAGTTGTTAGGAAAATAATTTTACTGGTATTTTGGTTCCCTTCATTTTATTTTACTGGCATCTTGGATTGCCACATCATATGTAGAAGCATTCTACAAATTTGAACTCCTTTACTGGTAAAAGCACTTAATTACTGAAATATAGCCTTATTTTTACCACTGGTAGTATCTGGCCCCATTTTGTGTAAATCCTCAGATTTTTACCTCATGGGAGAATTTAGAATATACTGCAGAATATTATGAAAAAAATACTGAGCTCATTCTCTGATATGTGTAACCCAAATGATCTTTTCTTTTATAGCCGTAGTATTGTAGCTTGTAGCCATATGGCTGCATTGCTTAATTATCAATAACATTTTTGTGTTTATCTGCTATACAACCCAACATCCTGAAATTGCTTTTCTCACCATATTCTAAGGCTTTATTCTACATCCCAGGTTCTTGAACATTTATTAAACCATATGTCTCACATAAGTTGCTGTGTTACTATAGATTTAAAAGTATGGCTGTTTAGTACTTGATGCCAATTTTGTCCCCATATAATCACATTTTATTCTTTCTAGCATGACCAAACCTTATGAAATTAAAAAAAATATTGCATTTAATAATAGTACTAAAAAGAATAAAATTCGCATGCATTCAAGAAGCCCAAGAACAAGTGTCCTAACTTTGACTAATTTTGGCCAATCTATAAAGCAGCACATTGGTATTTTTCAACAATTCATTGTACTCATGAAAGTAATAAAAATAAAGATTATGTAAAGCTAGTTCTTTAATAGTAGAATGTTCCCTTCCAGGTAAAAAACACATGACTGTAATCTTAATTGCTCATTACACATACTATTAATGATGTGCATGATCTTCCCTCTTCAGCAGTTGTTCTGGTGATTAAGTATATACAAAAATATTAAGATCAAGAACTTTCAAAGAGGAATGTGGTCACTAAACACTATCATCTTGAGATCTTCTATCTGCCTGTAATTTTTTTTTTCTCCTTGATTTTGTAGGACTCATCTATTCACAGTGAAATTTTGGCATACTAAATTATATCTTTGGTAATATAAATGATATTTTACTTGGAAATTAACATCATTTTCTATGTAGAAGTCTAAGCTCATAATTTAGTGCTTTTTCTATTTTTATATAGTCTCATTTGCACTACATGATTATGAAGAAAATTTCCACAGATCCATTTTAGTTTCAGTTAAAAGGTTTGCAGCCATACGATGAACTCATTACCTTACAAGCAATAAAGTTAACTTCCTTTGTTCATAAATTTATTTTGTCAGTCTGAGAGAAAGTGCCTGTAAATTGCATTCTTTGTGTTATTTACATTTTTTATTAATCTATGAATTAAGAACACTCATATCAGAAAGTCGAGTCTTGGCTTCCCTACTGACAAATCTTAAGAATCTGTTCTTGTCCACAGACTCATGAAAGTAGCTACATGTACATTACGTTAATGGGTGAAATCAGAAGTGGACTTGTAGGTTGTAAGACGGCTTTTCTTGTGAGCTGGTGGCTGTATTGGCACATATGCAGATGGAATATACTTCTGGGTAGGGAGAAGAATGGATCATGTATACAAAACAAGCAAATTCCAACATTGACTTATATTACAAAGTAGTGAGTTTCATCGGTGTGGCATATTCTTACATACTCTCCTAACATACATTTACTGAGTGCCCACTGTCCCAGGCACTAAACACTTAATGTGTAATCCATACATGTAAGATGAGGGCCATTATTACTTTTTTTTTCCCCTGAAAAAGAACCACAGCACTAAGGAATTAAGTAACTCACTAAAATTCACAAAGTTAGTAAATAATGAGTATGATGTTTGAGACTAGACACTTTAATCCTACATTCCACATTTTAACACTTAGAGCATACTCTTAGCATCTGGACTGTTCAGGACTCCTTTGGAGACTGAGAGGGCAGTGTCCTAACAATAATTGAGCTCTGCAGTTAAGTTCTACGTTGATACTTCAAGGGCAGAAAAGGGTTATCCCTATCTTGCCCATCCTAAAGGATCACCCTAAACAAAAGACAGGTTGACAAGAGAAAAGCATAACAAATTTATTTGATCATAATTTTGTTTAACACAGGAGCTTTCAAACTGAAGACCCAAAGACCCAGTGTGAAGTAACTTTTAAAGCTTAGATTTGATAAAACGCGGAGAGTATATGAAATATGATTGGGCAAAAAGGGTATGATTTCATAGTAATAAA
Source organism: Graphiurus murinus (assembly GCA_004027655.1). NCBI lineage: Eukaryota > Metazoa > Chordata > Mammalia > Rodentia > Gliridae > Graphiurus > Graphiurus murinus. The sequence continues at coordinate 64,157 of PVLC010005606.1, forward strand.
TTCAGTCAGACTTGTCTGTTTAGATTCTTGGCTTCTCTGTATAACATTCCTTTCTTCTAGGTGTGAGGCAGGATGCTATCTGGAAGGTGGGTTTTTTTTTACCTACAAACAAGGTAGGCCAAATAATTTTTGTATATCCAAATTTTTTACAAAATTGTGAGGGAAAATTAGAGTAATATTTTTAGGATTTTTGGTGAGCTTTGGGGAGGGATTCTGGTTTCTCTGTCCCTCTTTGGGGAAGATAATTCTAGTCTCTGTAGCTTTCCTGGGCATGTAATTAGAGAAGAGTAATGAGGGGCAAAAGATAGAAAAAAAGAAGACACAGAAATTTTGCTCCTGAGAACTTCATTTGTGGGGATTGCTTCTGAGTTTCTGCAATATGGGTATTTTTTCCCTTCTCTTTTCCTAAAACTACATTGAATGTGTTTTGATTTCTTTCAAACACATATCATGCCTCTTGAAAAAGGTTTGCTTATTCATGTTATTCCAAGCTTTGCCGAACTAAAGGATTCTGAGTGTTAAAGATTCATTGTTGAGATTCTAGATGCAAAAACAAAACAAAACATGAACTTGAGAATTATCTACTGCTTCCTATGAGGAATCTTTACTCTGAAAAGTCCAAGTAATTATTGATTTTATAATGAGGTATGTTTATGAAAAGATGAAGACAGCATAATATAGTCTGCATTACAATTAACAATAAGGATGCTGGCATCAGCTATGTGATCTTGTCTATGGGTTTAGGACACACTCTTGCCCTGTGCTCTGAAGTAATAGCATTTTCTTTGTCATCCCCATCAGCTTGGAAAGTTAATGACCAAGACCATTCTCATGGTTTCTGTATGGGGTTATTTTGAAAAGAATGATGTCTGTACTTTTACCACCATGACAGCAGGCTAGAATAAGATGTGTGTTTCCACTGGAAGAAACAGAAAATAGGAAATTGATAAGAGAAAATGATTATGAATATCAGAACAGAGGAAGAAGTAGGAGTCAAGCATTTGTGAGGAGAGAAAGTTAAATGTACAATAAGAATGTACCTCAAAAGGAACATTTAGGATTATTAATTAGAAACAGATGAAATTATGTACAAAGTTCGCTTCCTCCAAAGTGGGAGAAATATTTATAGTTTTTATTATTCACAATATTACTTTTTAAAAAATTACCCTTCATGCTAGTTTCTGAGCTTATAGCTTTAATTTTCTTTTCCTTTGATACACAAAATTGGCCCTCATTTCATTTTCAAACCTAAATAAAACCTGACTTGAGACAGGATGTATAATTATTATCTCTGCCCAGGATCCTAGGAAGTGGTGAAGCTTTCTGGGAATGGAGTGCTCCATTACTGGTGACTGGAGGGACTAATTTGAAGCACTGTTTCCTGATAACAAACCTGGTTCCAGATTCAATGCACTGTGACTGATCCATGGGTCTCCATCATTGTTTTCAAAAATCCAGACCTCAGTTTTTTCTACTAGAGGGAGTTATAAGCCTGCATTCATAGCATTGAATTTCCAGCCCCGTCTTCCTCTATTGTTAGGGCTAGTTTGTTTCTGTTCCATACACTGGTCATTGATTATAGAAGTATCACATTCCCCAAACCCCTCTGAATACTGGGGCACTGTCACATTCTGTACAATCTCCTTCACTGGGGAGAGGAATCCTTGCACTCTATTCCAGAACTGAAGTACAGCTATCTTAGAATGGATCTGCCTGTGACAACTTCTAGATTGCCTGGAGTTCAGGCTACCATCTGCCATGTACTATCCATCCACGGGGTCAAGGTCCTAATCCATGACATGAATGCTTCCTTATTACCAGTGTATGCCATATTTTCTCTAACACTCCATCTGACATGGATACCTCATTCTCTGTAACTCTGATGATCTTCATTTTGAATAGGAATACCAAGCTACTAGTCATCTTCCTCTCATTCATACATTATAGGGATCTTGTGGGGTGGACTACTTAGGTTATATTGTGTGAGTACAGATCTCTTTCAAATATTAAGATACAAAAACCTTTTATTTTAAATTTTGACTTTTATAAGTTTATTTAAAAATACAATAAACTTAAAAATAGTACTTAACAGTAAATACTATAATTGCTAGTGATAAATGGGAGATAAGATCTAAGTGTATTATAATATATATTATGATTTAGATAGTATATCTCATGATTAAAAGGACATGAGGTACCTTTTAAAAATAACACTGAAAAGGAGAGTTTATTAAATATGTCTAGTGGGAATCAAGTCCAAAACATTTTTTCTTTTATCAGTAATTCCTTGCAATGTCTACTTTAAGATATTTTGTAGTTTTAATTAAGTATGAATAGTTAAAAATAGGAAGTGTTTTCTACATAAAAGCTAGAGAAGTGTCTTCTAAATCCTGTCTAATTTTTGTGGTTAGTTGTGGGTGGGAATGCTGTAGAGTAATATTTATTCATGTTAATTCAGTTATGAACATTTGTTTTAGCTTTAAAGAAACTATTTTAGTTACAGTTCCCTTAGTTCCTCATATGCTTCTAATGATTTACTTTTTCTATCCCACCAGCAAATCACACACAGCTTTATGTTCTTCAGAGTGAAATAAATGTGAAATTAAATGCCTTAGTCATCATCAAATGCTCCAATCAGAGGGAAAGGTAGTACCTCCTCTGAACTCCATTGTGTGATGATAAATTGTTAAGTGAGCTAGAAGACTATCCTGTAATGAAGGATAAGCTAACATTGGAGACATCTATTTAATTAGGCATTCAAACATTATTTCAGCCTCCTTATATGTTGCTGGGCTACTGTCTAAACCACCGTCATCTTTCTTCCAGGCTGAAAGGCTAGGTCGTTTTCTGCACCCCCAACTCCTACTCTTGGTTATTTAAAACAGATCACAGAAATTTGTCAAACACATCAGCCACAACAAATATTGACAATTAAGTCAGATTGTAATTATCTTTCCTGTCAAATAGAATGATATATCTGATAAATAACTATATAGAAAAATAGACAAAAGATGTATCATATTGTTTTATTTGTATTCCTTGTATATTTTACATGTTTCATATAGATATATTACAAATACCTTCTTTTACATTCATGCTTTCCTTTTCATTTTTTATAGTGTCTCTCGATAAGTGTTTCTGAATTTTAATAGCTGGACTTATAAGTTATTTCCATTATGCTGTTTTTGTTTGCTGATTTTTGTTTAGTTTGTTGTTTCTTATTTAATACATTCTTCCCAATCCCCAAGCCATGAAGATACTATCTTAAATGCCTCCTAGTACTGTCCAATAGATTTTTCTGTACTAATGAAATATTTTGTATCCAATACTGTCTAATAAAAGTAACCACAAACTCCATGTGGCTATTGAATATTGGAAATGTGGAGAGTGTGACTGAGGAGCTGAATTTTTAAATTTAATTTTAATTAATTTAAGTTTAAACTTAAATAGCCTCATGTGGCTATTGCCTATTGGTTTGGATTGCTCAGTAACAGCTTGGCTTTATTACTTGTGGGGATCCATCTGGTGCATGGTGTGAGAGGAAAGTCTAGTGTCATATTTTCCCATATGGATGACCAGTTGGTCTGTAGCAACAGCATTTCCATACTGATTATTTTCTCTCTCATTCTATGTGTGTGTGTGTGTGTGTGTGTGTGTGTGTGCGCGCGTGCCCCGATGCATGCATGCATGCATGTATATTTTTGGACTTCTTTTTCTATTCTGTGGTAATTTTATCTATCCTGGCACTAGCACCTCTCACTGCCATAATCACCAAAGCCTTATAATAAGCCTTCATACTTAATAACACACACAATCCCCCTCCCTACACTGATTCTGCTTTAGAAATAGCTTATCTTTCTTGGGCATTTCTTGAATCTTTTGTATACCTTTAAAACTCTAGTTATCAAATAGAAAAATCATAAGAATCAGGATTTCCCCTACATCATAATTCCAGTAAGATCTAACTATACTTCCTGAAATTGTGGTTTAAGAAATATCTCTGTATCTTAAATTCCTGAGTTTATTACTTAAATTGTATATGACTCTGTCCTTTGTGATATGAAATGGCTACTTTGAAAGCCATTAATAGTTGTACCTAAAATAGGAAAAACAGGTAGCAAGAAACTAAGACTGTGCATATATGTTCTTAGTTACTCTGGACTTCATTATGATGTATAATTACAAAGTACCAATAAAAGTATATTAAAATAAAATAAAACAGAAAAAAAAACTAACTGAAAAGGGAAACTGGATAGTGAAGACAACTACCTTATCAAGATTTCCTCTTGGGACATTTAGTGAATGAAGTTGGTTAGACTTAGGGTTTTAATGCCCAAAGATCAGATACCACAGATCAAGCCCAGAGCCAAGTGGAGGTAGAAAGTCTTAAGGTGACATGCCCTCCTGTAACCAACTGAACGGTATCATTTTACCATAAATAGGCTTGCAACAGCATACACACATAGACATGTGAGAGCACTCATGCACACATACATACACGTACACATACACATACACATGCTTTTGTCAACTGCAAAAGAAACAAGTCTACCTCTAAATTTGGTGCTAGAGGAGGGAAAAAAAATACCTGAGAGTTCATGACCAGTCATTCCTCACATGGCTGAGCAACCCAAGAAGGCTTAAAACATCTATGGTTTATGTTAGGTAATGCCCCAGGCCCTGAAAGAAGAAAATACAAACTCTTAGCTAGGAATCCAGCTTAATCCAAACTTTTAATATTTCCCACATGATAAAAATCTAACTAATGTTCACTTATAGTCATTATTAAGCAAGAACTGAGGGAAGCTATAGATAGAATCAGGTCCATAAAGACTTTAAATAGCAATTTTCCTTTCTGCTGCTATGCTGAATGATCTCACACTTCTAGTATGCAACACAATATATCTGGCTCAGTCTCTCCATATATTACTTCAAATTTTTGAGATAAGAAAATTGGCCTAGCCTCACCTGTAGATATATAATACTATTTAAGAACTGTATATTTAGTAGTAGGCTCTGTAGCTAGATTGGCTGGGTCTGAACCTCAGGCTCTAAGTTTTGGTTGATTTGTAACTTTGGGAGATTTTCATAAAGATTTTCTAACTTAGTTCCCTCGTCTGTAAATGGCAGTGATAAGAATAGTCCTGATGTCATGGTTATGATGAGGAATAAATTATTATACATGAAAATTAAAAAGAAATTGCCTTGGATATAGTAGCTACTCAGAAGCTATTCATATTTTTTGTCCTTTAACTTGAAGTTACCCCTTGGCCTATGTAGCTGTGGCCTGGAGTTAGGATCATGTGATAAAAACATGTCTACTTAGGGATGTGCTTTTAGCATCATTGACAGCACATAGAAACACAGGGAGGCAAAAACAAATATGCCGTTTTAGTTAGTAGCCTTTTTGTGTGTGTCACTGTGTCACTGTAACAAGAACAACTTAGGTCAGGAAAGGCTTATTGCAGCTCATGGTTTCAGATGTTCGGTCCATAGTTGGCTGACTCTAATGCAGAAGTGGCTCTATAGTAAGACCCTAGCACATGATGGAAGAGGGAGGAAAAACTGTGCTAACCTCATGATCTCTAGGAAGCAGAGAGAGGGGGGAGGGGTCCAGGTACACATATGATCCCCAAGATCACATCTCCAGTGATCCACCCCCTCCAGCCATGTCCTGCCTCAGAACCTGGCTGCATTGTCTAACATATGAGCTGCCCTAGGAGACATTTTCAGTCTGAACTATAATATTCTGCCCCTGGGCTCAGAAGCTCGGGGGCATCTCACAACGCAAGATGCATTTAGTCCACCTCCAAGAGTCCCCATAGTTTTAAGAGTAACATCATTGCTCAAAAGCCCAAAGCCTCTTCTGAGACTTTTAGCTATGAGCCCCTGTTAAATTTTTTTTAAATTACATACTTCCAACATACAATGGCACAGATTAACATTTTCATTACAAAATGGAGGAATAGGGGTGCAAAAAGAGGGAATGGGACCAAGACAAGACAAAAAACCATCAGGGCACACAGTGAGGAGATGTCCTCTCCATAGCGCCTCAGCAGCCCAGCCCCTGTGGCCTTGCCAGTTGCAACCGTGTGACTGTCTCATAGCCTGGCTCCACTGTCCTTCCTTGGCAGACCTTCCCCTTTCACATTCCTGAGGTCTCCCCATTGCAGCTCTGGCTTCACTATCACAGCTTCACAAATTGCCCCCTCTGGGCTTGCCCACAGGGATTCCCACCCTGCTACACTTTGCTTGGCCTCCTAGGCCTTCCTTTGAAATCTGTATGGAAATTTCCATAACCCCTCAATACCAACGTGTGCCATTAGTTTGAGCATTAGCTGAGCCCTCTTGAATCAGCCTATCATGGCCTCTGAGTGGAAATCTTAAAATCTTTCTTCTCTGCTTTCTGTTTCCAGTTTTCACAGGTAACTTGAATAAAATCACACAGCAATAACCTTGGCACCATCTGAATGCTCTTCTGCTTTGAAATTTCTTCCAACCAGTTAGTTAGTCCATCATCTTTAAATTTAATCTTATAGAAAGTCTTAGAACAAAGAAAAAATGTAAACAAGTACTTTGACAGAATGTAACATGTATGGCTTCTAGACCAATACCCTATGGAGTCTTCCTTACCCTCTGAAACCTCAAGAGCAGTCCTATCTGTCCATACTCTTAACATTCAGAACTTCTGAGCTCCCACCAGAAACTCCCATGAAGCACTGCTTACAAAATCTTAAGGTTTCTCCAGCCTGCATCTCCGCACCTTTCCAAATTCCTCCCATGAACCAATTCCAAAGTTTTCTGAATAACATCAGGTTTATGATGGCAGGGACCCCATTTCTTGGTACCAATTTCAAAAAAGGCCTTTGCCAAATCAAGAGCTGGATATCTATCTGTAAGAATCATCAGAAGCAATTTGCTCTCTGCTGGCAAGGCCAGCAGTAGACCTTCACTGTCCCACCTCAGGGACACATGAACTCCCAAGCCCTGTGTCATAACTTAGTTCTTACAGATATCGATCACCTTTCTCTTTCATAGGTATCACATTTATCCATTACATCAAGGATATGTGCCTAATGCAGACATGTGAAATAGAAAACAGCTAGTCAATTTTGGGAAAAAATATGTAATTTCCTTTATGGAAAAATAAACTCGAATGATGGAATTGTAACTTAAGAGGCATATTTTTAAAATTACATTGACTGAGCAGTATAGGTGTGTAAAATTTGACACCTGAATTTTTTCCTATTTTAATTATTAATATACAGGTTGATAATCCAGTGTCTATGAAATACTATATTATGTGTGTAGAGCATAAGGAGATAAAAGAGTATTTTACAGAAAAATCTTTTTGCCTAAAACTATTCTAAGAAAAATGTTGAATATTTCAAAGAATAATTTTTTTGGTCTTCTTTTAAGTACTTGAGGGTTTTTTGATTTGTTTAGGATTTTTTTTAAGGGAAGAATGCCATGACTTAAAAAGTGAAGTTACAGACTGAGCCTCTTTTCTCGCAAATGGGTAGATAGAGATATATTCTGGGTTATTTCCAGATCTTTTGTAACCTAAAAATGAATAAATAAAAGTAGTAGTGCTTTTTCACTTCTATGGTCTTTGTCAATAAACCCAGTGATTTCACTGATCCATCTCATTAATCCAGTGAGGTAGACCATGCTATAATTCTGTCTTACAGATGATTACTACTAAGGCTCAGGGACTTTAAATGACTCAAAGTCATATAACAAGTACAGATTAGAGCCAAACTCAGAGTACTGAATCCAAGCTTGAGATTCTCCCTGCAATTTGATAACAACGCATCTTGGCACAGTAATAATGTACTGCTTGCTATTCATGCATTATAGTGTATTCCTGAGCTTAGAGTAACTAAAATCCAGGTTTCTATGCAATTTTCCTTTGATTATCTTCCCTCTGGACTTTCAGGTTCCAAGTTCATGACAGATTGGTCAGATTGGGTAAGAGGGAAAGCAAGTCTGGTCAAAACAAAAGGGATATTGATTGTGACTGGGAAATGTTTTAAAACCTTTGCTACTGATAAAAATAGATTTAGTCTTTGCATTGGCGTATAGCATGTGAGAAGCAGCATGCACCAATTAGAGACTTTGTTCTTATAACATTTATAAAGACTTATAAAAATTACTTAATATATTTTTTTCTGCCCTCATGAACATGGAGAGAAGTTGTTAAAAAGTACTCGACCTTTAAATACAGAGTGGTTAAATTAATTCATGTTATTACTTCAGTTTCACAGCTGAGTTGTTATGTAAATAAAACTTTTCCCTCATTAGAAATGGAGAAAATCTTGTAGCTCCCCACCATGCTATGTTTCATACATTGAACCAGAACCCAAGGGAATTTATGCACAATTGGTGAATTAAACCAGAAATAATTTCCAATGGCATTATGTCACAACTTCAACGATGAAAAAAACCCATTAATTTCTTTTGCACTTAATTAGAAAAATTTAAATAAATTCTTTCAGAAGTTCAATAGAACACCATTTAGATTTCTTGTGCTGTATAAACTACATATTTATCTCTTTTATAAACTTATCATGCAATTATCTATGGATGTGTAGATGTACTAGTCTTTTTGTTTTTTTATCAATTTGTCTTTTTACATATGTTTGTCATTAATTTTGCTAGAGAGAACCTTTAGCTTTCTGAAGAAAATTTTTTTAACCTTTAAGTAATGACATATTTTTTGCCCACAGGGTTTCAGAAGAGGTAAGATTAAATATGGGCACTTTTTTGATAAATCCATCATCTCTACTCAGTCTCCTTCCTTGTTTATACATTTGACAATCTTCCTCCTTACTTTTGTCTCCTTCATACATTCTTCCTTTTCTTTCTATCCCTGACAGTTTTTACTTCTGCATCTGCATTTTTCTTTCCTTACTCATTTTCTTGAGTGATGTTTTTCTTTTCTTTCTTTTTTTTTTTTTTTCAGTTGGGCCCTTCTAAGCTGATGTTTCCAGGGCTACAATTCTCACCCTAACTTACCCTCTGTAGCTGCAGTCCTGCATGGCCACTGCCTAGGATAGTCTTCTATTCACCATGTGCCAGTTTTACAGACCTATGAATAGCACTCTGTCTTCCATGTTGGAAACACCAGGGTATTTTTGACATTCTTACAATCATATCCATATATTTTTTTAAAACCCTGAAGACTGAATTTATCCTTAAATTCAACATGCTTTTTCCATTGCTATTGATACTCCTCAAGTTGAAATTTTTAATACTTTCCATCAGAACTGTCTCACAGCTCTTCTCACTTTTTTGGTAATCTTTCACACTGCCCTTAAAGCAATTTTACTAAAAATAAATCTAATCATATCCATTCCATATGTTAAAATCTACAGTGGCTACACTTTTTTATTACAATCTCTAGAGTTCTGTTTATCATACATTTTCAACTACTGTCATACCTTTGATTCTCAATTCTCACCCCTTTCGATCATGCATTCACTGATCCAAGGCCATCATATATAAGCATCCACCAAGAATTAAGTCTTTGAATATTCTGATCTTCATATCTGAAATGACCTATCACGACTAAGGATGTAGCTCAGCAGTAGAGCATTTGCCTAGCAGGGGCAAGGTCCTGAGCTAAATCCCCAGTATTACACACAAACACAAAAAGGGTAATGAGATGACTTATCAAACCTTCTCCTCTAACTGCTTATCTTTCACAGCACAGTTCAATTGTTACTTTATTAAATTATGTTAGAGTTCCCTAGGAAGCATCTGATGCTTTCATAGAATCTTCATTTATGCCTTAGAACATTTGACTATAATTACATGTTTACATATCCATCTCCTCTACTATGTAGAGGGAAGGACATCACCTTTTTTATATATATGTATGTGCTTTTTTAACTCAATACCTAGCTTAAGGCCTGGCATACAATAGGTCTTCAATTAATGAATAAATGAATTAACTAATGCTCCACACAACACTTAAACTAAAAATATCCATCTTTAGGGTAGAGATAGAAATAATATTTAATACTACATTAGATCCTCAAAAGACTTTTCTCTATCTTCCTTTATATGATTTGCAGATCTGTTAGTCAATATACCTATCATTATCTTTTTGTTTTAGTCAGTTCAGGCCACTTAACAAAATACCATAAACTGAGAGCTTAAAGAAAAAAGATACTTATTTTCCATAATTCTGGATGCTTGTAAGTCTAAGATAAAGGTGCTGGCCTACTTAGTTCCTGGTGAGGGCACTCTTCCCAGCTTGCAGGCAGCTCTCCCCTTTCTGTTTTGCATGGTAGGGTGAAGGGTAGAGTAAGCATGATCTCTTGTCTTTAATTAGGGTGCTAATCCCATCATGAAGACACCACTACCCGGCCCTCCTTTAAACCCAGTCACTTCCCAAAAACCTAAATAGTATTCTGTTGGGGTTAGGGCTTTAAACATTCAGTCTACAACATTTTTTACCTAACTACACCTTTCTCCATTTCTATACAATGGAAGAAAAATGCTCGAAGAACCCTAAAGTCATTCCTTGTTTTCTCAGGTACTCATAATGACATCTTCTATTCAGAAACTATTTATCTATTCAAATAATGTCCTCTTTTCGTATCCTATATTATTTTATGTTATATTTATTATATTATATCTAGTGTATACATTTTATAAACTATGAAAGTTTTCTACTAAGATGAAAGAAAATAAATTTTCATATGCAACTTTATTTTTATAAGCAACCTTTAAGTGGAAACTGTTGACTCTATGTATAAGTTATAGCTATAAAGACTTTCTACTTATAAAGCATTTAAGAAAATGTGCCAGCCGGGCGTGGTGGCGCACGCTTGTAATCCCAGCATTCGGGAGGCTGAGACCGGAGGATCCGGGTTCGCGGCCAGCCTCAGCTACCTAGTGAGGCACTCCACAACTTAGTGAGACTCGGTTTCAAAATAAAGAATAAAAAATAGGGCTGGGGGTATAGCTCGGAGGTAGAATGCCTCTGAGTTCAATCCCCAG
>PVLC010005607.1:0-75062 GCA_004027655.1 Graphiurus murinus
GGTACTGGGGATTGAACTCAGAGGCATTCTACCTCCGAGCTATACCCCCAGCCCTATTTTTTATTCTTTATTTTTGAAACCGAGTCTCACTAAGTTGCGGAGTGCCTCACTAGGTAGCTGAGGCTGGCCGCGAACCCGGATCCTCCGGTCTCAGCCTCCCGAATGCTGGGATTACAAGCGTGCGCCACCACGCCCGGCTGCATAATAAATTTTTAGGTTGCATAATAAAAATTATAATGGCCACTTACTGAGCATGACTGCACTCGAGGCACTATACCAACTCTTCAATCTTCACATCAGTGCAGAATAGCCCGGTGTAGCAGGTGTTTTCATCAGTGTGCGTACGTGTGTGTGTGTGTGTGTGTGTGTGTGTACGTGTGTGTGGTGCTGGAGGATTGAGCCCAGGGACATTTTACCTCCAAGCTACACTCCCATCCCCATTTTATTTTATTTTTTTTTTGCGGTACTGGGGAATGAACTCAGGGGCATTCTACCTCCGAGCTACACCCCCAGCCCTACTTTTTTTTTTTATTCTTTATTTTGAAACCAGGTCTCACTAAGTTGCGGAGTGCCTCACTAGGTAGCTGAGGCTGGCCGCGAACCCGGATCCTCCGGTCTCAGCCTCCCAAATGCTGGGATTACAAGCGTGCGCCACCATGCCCGGCCCCATTTTATTTTGAAATAGGGTCTCACTAAGTTGATGCGAGCCTCACTGAGTTTCTGAGGCTGTCCTTGAACCTGCAATCTTTCTGTCTCGGCCTTCCAAGTTTGGGATTACAGGCATGCACTACCACACCCAGCTTATTTTCATCATTTTTAGATGAATAACTTTTGCTTAGGATAAATAGTTTATTCTAAGGTCACAGAGTTAGTACATGGTAGATAAATATATTGCACAAAATTGATCAGGAAACCAATCTCTAGCCAAAAGTATTTGTCTCAGAAAAGTTTATTTTTTTATGTTGAGAAATGGAACCAAGCTTCTCAACATAATATCCAATTATTAAATAAATATTTCCAATAAAAAAAAAAACCTTATTGGATTTTTATTCAGTCCTTGTGCAGATGCCTCCAGCACTTTGCACCGAGTTAAGTACAACCTGCCTTTCGTGCTCCTTAGCTCAGGCGCTGGATGCACAGGCCCAACCACCCTGGGATTGTGAATAATTAGAAACAATTGCATCTGTGCTGAATATGTCCTCATTCCCCAAACAATACAGCATAATAACTATTTCCATAGCACTTTCCTTGTATTAGGTATGACAAGTAATCTAGAGAAGTTTTAAGTAACGGGGGATGTGCATTGGTTTTATGCAAATGCTACATCATTGCGCATCCGTGGACTTTGGTATCCATGGCAATCTGGAGGCACCGAGGGACATCTGTCCATAGCCAGCACCACCAATGTTTTTTGGTGATCCTGGACACTGTCAAGATTATCTAAAATCATCACATGTTGAAAGGGATGGATAAGGGTGCTGACTGGGCATCTTCTGATCAATGCAGAAATAGTCTTGGGCTCTCCAGGCCAAAGTCCATGTGTTTTAAGATTATATATTGTAACTTGGGGAAAAAGTACCTGAACTCATTTTTACTCTATCTGCCTGTCTCCGGTGACAGATAAGAGTCATATCTCCAAGAAAGCAAAACAAATAAGTAAATAAACAACAACAACAAAAAACCCAAAATGAAATCCATAGGGCTGGAAGGTGACCAACAACTGAGGTGGGAAGCCAGGTGTGGTGGTGCATGCCTGTAATTGCAGCAACTTGGGAGTCTAAGGTAGGAGGATCATAAGTTTGAGGCCAGCCCAGCAACTTAATGAGACCCTGTTTCAAAATAAAAAAGTAAAAAAGACTGAGGATATAGCTCAGTGATAGTGTCCCTGGGTTCAACTTTCAGTACTGCCAAAAAAAAAAAAAAAGAGGTAATCTAATTCACTGATGTAACAAAATGAAAATCCAGATTTTCCAAAAGACAGAGTCGACTTTCAAGGCTGGTTTTCAAAATTATCTTTCATAGAAAGCCTTAAATAGCCAGCTATTTCTGCATCTGCAGTCTCTCCCATTTGCATCCATCCAGCCGTTTTTCATGCCCAAGCTTTCGAGGACATATTTATATGTAAAGCTGGGTATATATGTAGAAAACAAAAACTCCACTATCATTCGGATAGGGCGCTCTTGCAGGATCACGATTATCATGCTAAACTGAAATTATCAGCATTGTTGAAAAACATCGTCTTCATGATGAGGATAGAACTAGCAAAGTTTCTGAGCACCGCACAGCCAGCTTCTTGTTATTTTCCTAATGTAGTAGAAGCAGCCAAAGCTCCTTGGAGGTTGTGGAGAATTTTCTGCTTTTCCTCAGGAGCAAGCAAAGGGAGGCATGTCTTTAATGGTAGGAAAAAGGAGGGCAGCATGGGTGAGGTCCATGCAGATGTGTGTGCATCGAGTTGAATCAAATGTTGACTAATGGTGCGCACGCACACACACACGCACACGGAAAGGACTGTAACATAAATATAATCAGCTTAAATGTTGAGCTTTTCATACAGAACCTCTGACTTAGCACGGCTCTTTGTAGGTGTTAAACTCTCTATCACAGCTCTCAAAAACAGTTTGAAGATTCACCCGAGTAGGTAATATGATGGTATTTCCCCAGAGTATCTTAAGGAAATACTTGCAGTGCTTTGCCCCTGGAAAGAGCTTTACCACCTACAGTCTTGACACTCAAAGTGTGTCCCATGACCGCTGGAGGCGCCTCGCCAGGGAGCTTGTTAGTAGAACGGGATCTCAGATGACCCCGGCCTCTGTGCACTAACAAGGTCCCCAGCGGTGCACCCGCACATTAAGTTTGGCCAAGCCGAGGTCTGCAAAGTCCTTTCCCTGCTTCATCTCCCAGGCAGCATAGGGTGGACACAGGGACAAGCAGTGGCGACCTCACCGCACGCAGGAATCACTTCCCTTGGGGCGAGGGAATAACGGCAGTGGCAGCAACAGCTGCTCCCTAAGTCCCCACTGTGTGCCAGGCACCAGTGCAGCGGTGCTCCTCCCCCGTCCTGACCACGACTCATGGGGGAGCATAGCAGCTCCATTACAGAGGAGGAGAGCAAAGCTCAGGAGGCTATGTAACTTGAGCCAGGCCTGGTGGCGCATGTACTTGGGAGGCTGAGACAGGAGGATCGCAGGTTCAAGGCCAGCCTCAAAAACTTAGCAAGGCCCTCAGCAATTTAGTGAGACCTTGTTTCAAAATAAAAAATAAAAAGGGCTGAGGGTGTAGCTTGGAGGTAGAATGCCCTAGCATCAAGAAACTTGCCAAAGATCCCACAGCCAAGCAATGCTACAGCCTGGATCTTTCCCTGACCCTGGAGTCCCTCTTCTTTCCAAGAGTTTGATAACATGCTGGGATGAGAAAGGGATCACTATGGTGGAGTCCGGCCTCGGCTGCATTTTGCAATTACCTGGGAGCATTCGAATGCTACGGCCACCCTCAAAGTTTTGTTTTAATTGGTCTGAGGTCTGGGCCCCACACGGGGATTTTAAGAAGCACCTCGATGGATGATCAACCCAGGCCGAGGCCGTCTGGTTTACAGATGATCTGAACGTTGGGGCTCGTTGACAAGAGGACCTTGGGGAGAGCTCGGTGCCTCAGTGCGCGTGCTCCGTGGGTGAACTGTGAGGCTGCTGTCCCTGGAGCGCCAGAGGGGCGACGCACGCGCTAGAGCTTTGGGTGCTTTGTCACATACAAGTCACATTATGTTCCAGAGAGAAATGACTACGGCCACCCAGACCCGTTCAAAAGCAGTCAGGCACTTTTTGCAATCTTTAGGATTCTCTCTCTTTTTTTGGGGGGGGGGGTAACTGGGATTGAACCCAGAGGCATTCTACTGCTATGTCACACCCCCTGCTTGTTTTTTTTTTTTTTTTTTTTCTTTGAAACAGGGTCTTGCTAGGTTGCTGAGAATCTTGCTAAGTTGCTGAGGCTGTCCTCCAATCTGTGATCCTCCTGTCTTTGCCTCCAAGTACTGGGATTGCAGGGGTGCACCGTCGCCCAGCTTTCTGGTTTTCTTCACATGGTGCTGGTGCTCTCCGTAGCTTTGTAACTTCACACACAGCTCGGCCCTCATCTTCAAGTGCCTCTTACTCAAAGTCTGCACACGGGTCTCAGCCTGCTTTCTATAGTTGAAAATAGACACCAAAATTTTAATCCTGCTCCATCACTCGGTGACAGGAGTCAGCCATGTGATTTTTGGAGGTATTAAACTTAATCCTTATTTATCCAATTTCTCAGGTGAGCAAGTTGAAGTTCAGAGAAATTAAGCAGTTTGCTAGAACTGTGATTCAACTCAAAATAATTTGAAACATCCCACCTCTTTACCATACTCTCTAGTAAGGAAGAGGACCTGGCCCTGGAGAGCCCATCCCTGGGAATTGGAGTTAGTTCAGCTGATTTAGAGAGGCTCTGATATGGGCCAGGTGCCAAGCCGAGTCTGGAAGCAAAGAGGAAAAAGTGATTTTCTTCACAGAGCTCAGTGTTAAAGGGCAGGTAAATGGCCACGTGCCGTGCTGTTCCATGGAACGGAAACATGAGCCACATGTCAATTTTATTTTTCTAGTAGCTACAATTTTAAAAGGTTAAAAAGGTGAAGTTTAATAACATTTTATTAGCCCAGTGTATCAAAAACATTATTTCAACATGCAGTCCATTATGAAAATTAATGACATTTTATGTTCTTTTTCTCATGGTAATTCCTTGAAATCCTGTGTCTATTCTATGTCCATCTCAAGTCAGACGGGCCGCATTTTAAGTGCTCAGCAGCCTGCATTGGACAGTGGCTGTGATATTGGACAAACCATCTAGAGAGACACCTGTGGCCAGTGGCTGCCATATTGGGCAGCACCGTGTAGAGAGACAAGCACGTCCCTGTGTGGGGGAGCAGGGAGTGGGAGGTTGGCAGTTTTTATTGCTACCACTTTTTCCTCGCAGGGTACATAAAGCCCCTCATTGGGCATAGCTGTACCCCCCGGCTATATCCCTGCACTCTGAAACCAGGCATCATGCTTCTTCGAGACCCTCAGCTGTAAATCTTCTCCTGTATCAAAGTTTCAGCAAAATCCCGGGATTCCAATCTTGACAAACAGCCTCTCTCTGGCCAAAACTAGACCAGAGCTACCAGTGGTTCCAAGGCCCAGTGGCTTACTGGTGGCTCCTGTCTGTGACAGGTACTTTTAATAGGGCTTGACTTCAGAATGATTATAGCTATATCAAAGCTTTTAAGACTCCATCCAAATAAGGGTTTCATTTTAATTTATTCAGATGGTTTCAAAAATTAGATCACAAATTATGAGCTATAGAACCTTTCTTCTGAGTGATGTAAATAAGGCTGTCCTTCTGTGGCCAGATAATTTGGGATACTAGCAGGAACTAATTCTGCACATTAGCCTAGAAAGGCTCTGAGAAGTCCTACATTAACTGCGTTTAACCCCGACTTTCATACTCACGTGGCAAGGGAAGACACATGCCTCTTCAAGGCATCTCACGGGCACAGCTGCTCTGCGAGGCCAGGTCCAAAAGACACAAAACTGCATGACACTTCTGTTGCATTGCTGGCCTTCTGTTTACACGGTGACTACCTCCCCCCTGGCCCTCCAGCCCTACAGACCTTGAGAACTGACATTATTTCCTTGGAAGTTCTGTCTTAGCATCCGCTTAGACTGGAGTCTCTCTCTTTTTTTTTTTTTTTTTTTTTTTTTGCGGTACTGGGGGTTGAACTCAGGGGCATTCTACCTCCGAGCTATCCCCCCAGCCCTATTTTTTATTCTGTATTTTGAAACCGGGTCTCACTAAGTTGCGGAGTGCCTCACTTAGGTAGCTGAGGCTGGCCGCGAAGCCGGATCCTCCGGTCTCAGCCTCCCGAATGCTGGGATTACAAGCGTGCGCCACCACGCCCGGCTTGGAGTCTCTCTTAATGTAGGTGAACCATGTAGAAGGCAGGGCCAGAAGAGGAGGACAGAGCCTGGGTGAACGTCAGATAGCATGAGATGGGGACCCACTGCCTGTCACGGGCTTACAAAATGCTGGGGGACCTTAATTCTCCATGGTCAAGCCCAACCGTAGTGACGTTCGTGATTGTAAACCATCTAAGTGACAGGCCCAGTGTCTAGCCCAATAATCAGATCAGATTAAAAATTCCATGAGTAGATGATATTACGTTCAAGAAAGGTTGCCTGTCCTTTGGGGGACACACTGTCCTTCACTGCTACCCTCGGCACCATGTGGGTTAGGAACTTCTCCGGGTGAGATGCTCTTCATCTTGGGAACTGGGAGATTCCAGGCTTTCACATCCACCTAGAGCAGAAAGCCAACTCCCTTCTCCCTCCCCCTCCTCTCCAGTCCTCTCTAAGCATCCGCTCTTGTTCAGAGTTGTTTTCGCCTCGGGGGTACTGTGTCTTTCAGTATCAGAGAATACAGTGACTTTGCCGCTTGCTAATTTCCATTTCCCCAGATCCTCGAAGGACTGTGGATGTGTGTGCAGCCTCTGAGCCCCCAGCGTGGTATTTTCTTTTTACCTAATTTATGCAGATGTCTCATAAGAGAAGGCTTATCCCTTTGTCTCTTACCCATATTTTTGTAATGAGCTGCACAACAATTTTTTTATTTAGTGGATAAAGCTATTCTGAATTACCTCTGAACATATTTTAATGTGGAGTAAACTTCACTAATGATTTTTTTAAAAAATTACCGTTAAGCCAGTTGGTGTGTCTTCTCAATGATTGGTGACAATACTTTTTTAAACAGAACTTTATAAACTTCTGCAGGTAGGCGCATCATGAGAGAAATGAGTCCTCTTTCTGCAAGCCTTCGTGGTATTGACCTCTACTCTTTTGTGTTACCAAAGTTCCAGGTGTAAAAGCTTTCTTTTTCTCTCCTTTGGCAGCATTGGTGGTCATCAGTGTGCGTGTGCAGCAGCTGGAGCCTCTATTGTTTTTCGGGTCCTTTCCTACACCTGTCGCCTGGCTGTGATTGTGCCCCCTCCAGGTCGTGAGCAGGAACCTATGTTCATTGTCGCCCACCCCCGTGCACACCACGGCACTACAGCAAGTGTTTGCCGAAGGAATGATAAAGGCATTTTAGCAAATTATGGCCAAGGCAACAGAGATTAATGAATCAAGGTATTTTTCACTCAGCAGGGCGCAGGGAAGCTGATTTTAAGGAGATGAGAGAGGAAACAGGTATGCACTAACGGTAACCAGCTGTCTGACTTAGGGTAGGTCGCTCCCCTTCTTTGTACTGCAATTTCTCCATCTGGAGAATGAATGATTAATAACTTCGCATCCCTGCAAGTATCGCCGTGAAGATAAAGGGAAGCGAGATGAGAGCCGGCAAGATCTGTGCAACACTCAGTCACCGTAATTGCCACTGCCGTTCCTGTGGGTGTACAGCGTGCTGAGCCCAGCCCCGAGGAGCACAGGGACGGCTCGCCGCAGCAGGGGTTCACACTGGTGAGGCGAGGAGGATGGGCTCGGCTTAGGATCCATCTCTCCAGTAGTGGGAATGTGGGAATGTAGGCGGCTTCGTCCTAAACAAAGTCCTCGCCCATCCCCCGCCCCAGTGTATGGAATAGCAGCAGGGGCGAGTGGGCCTCAGGTAAGCGATGGAGGTGGTGTAGAAGTCACAGGGCGGACACGGCGCCCCCAAGGCCCTTCTTCCCACCCATACTCCGCTCACAGGAGCCTTGGTGTATGGCCCAGATGTCATTGCAACTATTGAGTGCTCTGGTTATTAAGCGCTTGAACTGTAGAATCCTGGGTTCAAATCCCGGCTTGCCACTTTCTAGCTGCGTAACCTTGGGCAAGTGCCTTAACCTCTCTGTGAGTCATCTGGAATAGGATAGATACCCTCCTGTGAGAATTACACTAACACCTGTAACAAGCCTAGAGCAGTGCCTGGCACACGCTGAGGCCTTGATCGTTTTAGCTAGTTGGTGTAAAATAACTTCTTATACACTGGGAATGGAGCTAGACACTAGATGTCACCATTCTGTCATTGCTGTGGTTCAGAACTGGACTGTCCTCCAAAAAAGTTCAGAGGTTGGCAACACAGAAATGTTCGGAGATGAAATAACTGCATCACGAGGGCTGTCTTCACCAGCGGAGTGATCCGCTGACGGGTTAACCATTTGAATGGACTTACTGGGGGGCGTGGCTACAGGAGGTGTGGCCCTGGGGTGTGGCCTTGGGGAACTTACCTGGCCTGGCCCCTCCTCTCGCCCTCTCTGCTTCCTTCCCTGCTATTTACCTGACCTGCCCCTCCCTGCCTTGGAGCCGGCCGGCCAACCGTGGCTGCACCTCTCAAATGAACCTTTCCTCCTCTGAGTGCTCCTGTCAGGTGTTTTGGTGACAGCGATACAAAAGCGGACCGTAATGGTCATTTACAATAGACCTAAGACAGGGATTGGCTGTACCTCCCAGGTGCTTGGTGAATGGGGCCAAAGCCCGTTGGAGCCCATGCCACGCGCTGTGTTTAGAAGTAGATACTGGGCCTAGATACAACTTGCTTTATTTGAGGGTCAAATAGAAAAAATAAATAAATAAATAATTGCTACATAGTAAGAGAGAGGCAACGGTGATACTCAGAAGATGAGCAGACCTTTAAATTTTGCTTTCTGCAGGAACTAAGGAAATTTACAAAAGTTTGGCATCCTTACTATGATGTAAAAACACTTGAGATAAGAGTAGCAAATTATAAGGAAAAAGCAGGTCAATGTAGGGGAAAGGGGGAAAGGGTTAGATGAAAAATAAGGAGGAATTGCAGGGAGCTGCAGGCGCAAAGTCCAGGGAAGGTAGCCCCGGGCAGCGCTGGTGTGTGGGGCCCTGACCCCGCAGAGTGGAGGCGATGTTAGAAAACAGAAGAAAAGAACAAGGAGGGGGAAGGACTGAGAGTGGCGGCCGACCAGGGGCTCGGGCCTCCTCCCCCTCATCTTACTCCGGATTTCAGCGGGCTGATGTAGTGCAATGTGGTTCTGCTGCCAAGGGAAGCTCAGGCCTGCTGCGCCCGTCAGCGCCCTGCCTTGGCTATTTGTCAGGACTAGAAAATGTCTTTCTTTTTCTGCATCCCTCACTCTCCATTTCAAGTGGACTCCTATCCAGTGCGATGGACCAAGAGCCCAAGAGCCACATTTGGTGTGGCACTGCAGCGCTTCCTAAGAATGGCTTATTTATTTAGTTATGTATTTATCTGGGGACTGGAGATTGAAGCCAGCAGCATTCTGTGTCTGAGCTATACCCCCCAAGCCTCCCCCTTTTTTTGTGGTACTGGGGATTGAACTCAGGGGCATTCTACCTCCAAGCTACACCCCCAAGTCCTATTTTTTATTCTTTATTTTTGAAACAGAGTCTCACTAAGTTGTGGAAGCTGGCCTCAAACCTGCAATCCTCCTCTCTCAGCCTCCCAAGTACTGGGATTACAGGTGTGTACCACCACGCCTGGCTGGCTTATTTATTTCTATGCGGTGAGAACACTTAGAAGAGTTACTAAACTAAAACAGTTTTTTAGCTATAGAACAGAACTGTAGAGAGTAATATAATGACTATTTTCATTACCAAGAAACTTGAGAAATGTGTGTCCGCATCCTACAACTCTGTATTGAGTGATCTAAGCCTATGCTAAGCTCTAATAGCAGAGAGCTGTCATCAAAATCCTTTTTATCTTCCGTTAAGAACCTGGTCTTGTTTTAATTATATTTTAAAGTCAGCACATAAAATATGATCTCAATAATGTAAATAAAATAACTCACATCAAAACAAACCCCCAAACCCCAAATTGTCAGGAACTAAAATGTTAGCAACAATTATCTCAGACAGTCACTAGGTTAGATAGAGTTATTTTCTGTATTTTAAAATATTTTCTACATTGGATATGTCACAAGAATTGTTCGGTTGTAAGAAACAGAACATCTGATTTGCAGTGGATTTATAAATAAAGGAGTAAGTGTGAGGCATCAACATACATTCAGCAGCCTAAGAATATTGAGACCTATTTCTTTGCAATTTCTTGATTTTTCTCTCCTTCTAGTCCCTTTTGCCTCATATTCAAGGATAGCTGCTGAAGCTCCAGACCTCACGACTCCTTTAAATCAGTAGAAGGGAGCTGCTTCTGTATCCTTTCATCAGAAAAGCAAAAGCTTGTCCTAAAATCCCAGACTTCTGTTTCTGTCTCATTAACCACAGTAGTGTCACTTGACCAGCCCTAGCTCCAAGGGAGGCTGGGAAAATGAATATTTAGGTTTCTACTTTCATCCGCAAAGGCATGCAGGAAAGAGAGAGGAAGTTGAAAATCAGCACTGGACCCAGGCGTGGTGGCGCCTGCTTGTAATCCCAGTACTTAGGAGGCTGGGACAGGAGGATCGCAGGTTCCCAGCCAGCCTCAGCAACTTAGTCAGCCCTTGTTTCCAAATTTAAAAAAATAATAAAATAGCCCCTGAGTCTGGGCTCAATCCCCAGTATCAGAACAAAAAAAAAGAAAGAAAGAAAGGAAGGAAGGAAGAAAGAAAGAAAGAAAAAATCAGTGTTGGGGCGAGCTGGGGTGTGACTCAGTGGTAGAGCACTTGCCTAGGATGAGTGAGGCCCTGGGTTTCATCCCTAGCACCAAACACACACACACACACACACACACACACACACACACACACACACACACGACGATGATGATGATAATAATAATAATAATGATAAAAGAAAAAGTGTTAGGTGACTTTTGCTTGCAAGCATTTTTTTAAATTACTTTTATAATCGAAAAGATTCTTAGATTATTATGTTTGATCTTGAATTTGCTATCTAACCTCAATAATGTGAAAATAAGCCTAACAAAAGAACTAAATGAAACCACTGGTGTGCGACGCGGCCTGCTCTAGGTCTTGAGATGGTGGCATTAGGGCTCCCCATTGGCTGCTGCGTGTGATCCGAGGAGAGAGCTGGGCAGTTCCTTCATTTACATGTACACAGAAGGGGTCGCTGGAGACAGGAGTGCGGTGGACAGACCAAGGAGCTGTCCCTCCCTTCCTGATGTACTAACAGGGTCATCGTGCGTCATGAACAAGGAATGTTTGGGAAAGCTGGAGTTGAGGTGATTTCTCCTGACCTGTGCGTCTACAACACAAACAGAGGAGATAAATGGGCTTTCAAGTTGAAAGCAGATCACGAGAGCATTCTAGGAACAGAGGCTTCCACAGCATCTCTGTGATGAGCAGGAGGGAGCTAGCCTCCGAGCCTCCAGCATCCTGGGTAAATCCCTCTCAATTAACCAGCCCGGAGACAGAAGCTGAAAGCAGAAAGCGCTCACAGTTTCAATCCCGCTTTGCTCTTTTCCATGATTTTGCAGTTGCCCTAACCAAAAGCCCATGTACTAATAGAAAAATGAGCAGAATATATGAATCACTTGTTTTGATAGCATTACGCTGAATCTAGCTAGAACGCCCCGCACAATCACATACTTTGAATTCTCAATCCAGTGTGAATTTTTAAAATGAAGCTTTTCAGACCCAATTGTCTTGGGAAAGCAGATTTCATAATTTGCTCTCCAGCCTGGCTAGAAAATCCATTTGTCTTTCAATTGAATTTGCAAAGCGAAGTCATCTTGAAGGGCCTTTCTTTGGGCCCGCTCTTCAGCCCCGCCTCCTTCTGTCCATTTCTTGGGCTCTGCGTTGATCTGGGCAGACCGTGCCATCTTCTCATCCTCTCTGCGGAGGACCCATGCTGCTTGGAGGGTGGACTCTGCCCTCCCCAGAGACTGCGCACTGAATTCTACAGCAGTTGCTTCCACAGACTCTCAGAGGGCAGAGTAACCCTTGGGGGAGATGTGCAGGGCGGGAGGCCCAGAGCAGTGGGCCAGATCCTGAGCCGGTGACTGAGTGACCGTCACTTCTGTGGCCCCGCCTCCCTGCTGCTGTCCTAGAAGGAAATAAGATAAGGAAGGCCTAAGGGCTTTCAAAACTGATGCTATGTGGTGGCACACGCTTGTAATCCCAGCATTCGGGAGGCTGAGACCGGAGGATCCGGGTTCGCGGCCAGCCTCAGCTACCTAGTGAGGCACTCTGCAACTTAGTGAGACCCTGTTTCAAAATAAAGAATAAAAAATAGGACTGGGGATGTAGCTCGGAGGTAGGATGCCCCTGGGTTCCATCCCCAGTACCCCAAAAACAAAAACAAAAACAAAAAACTGACGCTATAAAATGTTACATTTAATTCAGCTCAACAATACAACACGTATTTTTGGAAACATTGGGTTTTAGGTTGTTTGCAGCGTATCCAGGTAGACACTTCTGGTAGGCAGCTGGATTTATGATCAGTGCGGAGGAGCCAGGGCTGCGCTGGAGTTGCACGTTGGGAAATGGCATAGTTTTTCTTAGTGTGTGGTATTGAGTGAGATTACAAAAGGGAATTTTGTGTGTTATTGTCATTATTATGATTGCTGCTACTGTTTTTATTTAGGAAGAGTTCCCTCTCTCTTCTTAATAATCACAATGAAATTGGGAGGAAGCCCATTTGGAGACGTGCTCTAATTTATCTTCCTAATGAATTACATCTCACAGATGAGAAAGTGGGGAGGAGGATCAGTCAGTAAAGCCAGATTTTAAAATTAAGGTTCAGGTTCTCAGACTTGCTTAAATTATTGGATACCAGCCAAAAGACTTCCCAATTAATTAGCTTTGATGATTTAATTTAACAACTTCAACTGGATGGCAGTACAGAAATGAAGCTGTTTCCTCAGATTACTTTTTAATTTTTATTTATTTTTGTACTGGGGATTGAACCCAGGGGCATTTTACCTCTGAGCTACACCCCCACTGCTTATTTATTTATTATTATTAATTATTATTATTATTATTATTATTATATTGAAACAATCTAGATAAGTTGCTGAGGCTGACTTTGAACCTGCGATCCTCCTGTCTCAGCCTCCTAAGTACTGGGATTCCAGGTGTGTATTTCCGTGCCTACCTCTCAGATTATCCGTCTTTCCAGAGTAAAAAGTCACCTCTGAGCATCCAGTGTTTCTCACTGTGGTGTTTTTGGCACTTGGGGGCAATAGTTCTTCATTGTGTAGGGCTTTCCCACATATAGGCTATATTTATCTGTTTGCTGTTGCTAACACAGTACCACAGGCTGGGTAAGTTATAAAGAAAAGAGGTTTATTCTGGTTTGCCCTTCCAGACAAGCAAGATATGGAGATAGCCTTGCTGCTGGAAGAGTCTTGGGCTGGCTCGGGACATCGCATGGCAAGAGACAGGGAGTGTCTACCTGTGTCTGTCTGATCCTCTCCCTCCTCTCATAAAGCCACTGGTATTCAGTCACTGAGCCCACCCTGAGGGCCTGTCTAAGCCCAGTCCCCCTCCAAAGGCCTCACCTTTAGATGCCACAGGTGATTAAGTTCCTCTCCTCTCCTCCCCTCTCTCGTTGTAGTACTGAGCATTGAACCCAGGAGCTTTACCACTGAGGTACACCTCCGTCCTGTTTTATTTTATTTTGAGACAGGGTCTCTTAATTGCTGGGCTGGCCTCAAACTTGCAATCCTCCTGCCTTAGCTTTCCGAGCCTCTGGGATTTCAGGCGGGCGCCACCATGCGGCTTCTACTCTCTCTCTCTCTTTTTTTTTTTTTTTTTTTTTTTTTTTTTGCGGTGCTGGGGATGGAACTCAGGGGCATTCTACCTCCGAGCTATACCCCCAGCCCTATTTTTTATTCTTTATTTTGAAACCGAGTCTCACCAAGTTGCGGAGGGCCTCACTAGGTAGCTGAGGCTGGCCGCAAACCCAGATCCTCAGGTCTCAGCCTCCCGAGTGCTGGGATTACAAGCGTGCGCCACCACGCCCGGCTCGCTTCTACTCTCTTAATACCTTACAGTGGACTAAAATCTCAACATATCAAGCGTTGGGGGTTGTTCAAACCATGTCCAACCACTGCCTAGGCTGCTGACTGTCCCTGGCCCACAGCCTGCCAGTGTGGTCCCTAGATACTTTGACAACCAGAAATGCCCGCCACATTTCCCGTGTCCTGCAGGGGGCACTCCTTCCCCGAGTGCGTGCCCCATCACCTGAGGGCGGGGAACCCTGCTTCCCTCAGTGTTCTCACAGCTGTGATCGAACCCAGCAGGGCTGGAAGAAGGTGTGTGTGGGGGGGTATTTGCTTATGAATCTGAAGAGGTTCAGAGGTCCTAGTCCATCTGGGGCCTGCTTCTGCCGAAGCTGCACTTCCTGGAGCATCCTGGCGGGAGCAGAGAGAGCAAGGGAGGGGGTGATAGATGTCCCCGGGGCCACACTCCCTGGGCCCCACCCCCAGCCATGGCCTGCCTCCAGAGCAAGAGGTCGGCCGTTACTCTCATCTCGGGCAGAGCTTGGCCATGATATCCTCAGAGCCCACAATTTTGCGGTCTCCTTAGTGAGATGACCCGGTACCAAGTTTCCTTTGGTCCTTACTTAGGAAATATGATGGCATCTAAGACTTCTAGTGACGTGCACTCTATGAAAATGACGCTAGGGGTTGCGGCAGGGTTCTGAGTTGGTAATACTGAGGACGGTGTTGATGGAATAATGCCGACAGCCAGGAGGTGCAGCGTCTTGCCGTGGCCTTCGAGTTGCCTTTGATCCTCAGAACAGCCTGGTCAACGAGAACCAAGGCCGGGAGAGCACTAGCTCACCTGGTTACGTGGGCAGGGAAGTAGCAGGCCAGAAACAGGCACTTCCCACTCCCGTGACAGCGCTTTCCCCATGAAGTACTGCTTCTGAGTAACTTGGCGCTCCTGGGTTGTAAATCTGGTAGAAGCTGGACAATCCCAGTACTTGGGAGGCTGAGATAGGAGGATCACAGGTATGAGGCTGGCATATAATAACTTTGCCAGACTGTGTAAAAATAAAATAGGGCTGGGGTGTAGCTCAGAGGCAGAAGCCCTGTGGATTCTCTCCCCAGGACCCCCACCCACACGCACACTGGTAGAACATGGCCCACGGGACAAACTGCTGGGCTCAGGCAGCAAGTGGAGGAGCAGCGGGCCAAAGAGGGAGGCAGATCTCCAAGGCCAGTTGAGCTTGCCACGGATGTAAAAGGGGTTGTTGATCACTTGTTATAACTTTTTTTCAGTCCATAAAGGATTTTATTTAGCTTATAATATCGTGATGATGCAACTGAAATAGAAAACTTCAAATCAGGGAAGTACAAATAGAAGTAGAAAACCAAGACCAGGGGAAAAGAGCTCAAATCTTGCAGCACATAAGGCCCAGCATAGTTGACATATTAGAGTTTTTATGTTTGACTTGGAGCTTCCTGGTGGCTGAAGTGAAAAGAGAAATGCATAATTCTCATTACTCAAAAATAGGGGCACAGCATTCCACAGGGGAAGGGAAGCTGACTTCTGAAAGAAATTCCTCATGAGGGTTTCATACAGGAGATTCTGGGACAAAACTATGATATCAGTAAAATTTCAGAGCAAATATTATAATACATTTCAATGTTCCTTCTAGTAGCAAACTTTAACCAAAAGCAAATCAACAAATCCCAAAGGCATAATGATAACCTTCAGTTTGCTGAAGCTGCCCTGCTTGGGTCCAAGGTAACTTAGTTCAAGATGACAGGTTTGCGTGGTCTCCCTAGGCCCAGAGTTTGCAGCACCCAGAGGGGCAGGTGGCCCAGAAGCTGCTCCGGCACCTGCTGGAGGTGTCTCTCTCCTCACGCAGACTCTGTGGAAGCAGGAGCCTTGGCAGGACGCACCGTGCGGCACACCCATCGGGGCGTGCTAGTTCTGGACAGCGGCAGTAGGCACACATCTTACACAGGCCTGAAGCAGCAGGGCTGTTCACTGTAACCTGTGGCAGGTCCACGGGGCCCTGGGGCGACTTGCTGATCTGGGCCTGCCAGGATGCCGTCTTCCCAGAGCTACGGTGTCTGGGGCGCAGAGCTTCTACAGTTGGGGAGGCAGGGCAAGAGGAAGCCCGCACCCCAGCTCTCGCACACTTCTGCCTGGAAGTAGCAACACTTCTCACAGCGCCTTGCACAAAGCAGGTCTTGGCCACGCCTAGAGTAGGGAATGCACAGCTGGCCGTGAAGTCGAGCGGGGCGGGGGGGGGGGGGGGGGGGGGGGGGGGGGGGGGGGGGGGGGGGGGGGGGGGGGGGGGGGGGGGGGGGGAATGGCGCTGCGAGCCCAGGGAGCGGGATGGGAAGTCACTGGCAGGCAGGAGGTGTGCGGTGGGGGGAGCAGGTGCGTGGGGCTGCCTCCAGCTGCGTTGGCCCAGGAAGCACTGGGGAAGGAAATGAGGATGGCTGGATGGAGCTGAGCTGGGAAGGCATGCTCACGCCACATTAATTGGCCTACACACACCTTGCAGGTGTGCAGAGAGGTGGGAATGGTCCGGCTTCCAGGCACTCAGCCCACGGGAGGGCAGGAACAGCTATCTTAGCATTTCAGTGGTTCCACCCCAGGCCCTGAGACAAAAGAAATGCTGGTTTCCCATTGAAAGGCACTCCCGCAGCATCCTGCCGCCGCTGGCTCGTGATCCAGAATGAAAACCAGGCCCGCCTGGAGTCCTCCAAACAGTGACTAATGGCGGGCCGGCCAGCCGGGCTCTGGGTATTTTTCACTGCCCAGGGCTCGCTGCCACCTCCCCTCCCGGTGGCCCGGCCAGAGCCGTTCGGGATGCCTGTGCCTAGTACTGCCTACCTCACCATCCATCACCAGAGCCTCCTCTCCAGCCGCCTCCTTTTAATAGGTTTAATTATTACTTCTCCTACTTCATGGCACAATTAATCTTCCCCGCTGCCTCCGGATTTACAGCGCACTGGCGTGGGGAGTTCCCGAGCCGTCGGCCTGCAGTCTTGGTTTCTATCTGTCCAGGGGAAGCAGGGGCCTGCGAGGGATGAGGCGGTGGGAGGCCTGTGGCCGCACGGCCTCCAGGGGCTCCAGGCCGCCTCTTACCTCCAGGCCGCAGGTTGGGCGTCGGGCCCCCTGTGTTTCCAGGGGAGCGGAGGAGGGAAGGGCAGCTGGGGTCTGGGACAGAGCTGCCATTGAAGCCTCCACTCACCCAAGACACCCTTGCCTCGGCTAAAGAGAAGACCAGGGACTCATAACTGCACATCTCCTTGGGAGTCAGGCAGAGCCTGCGGGTTTGGCCACCAAGGGGCAGCCATAATTAAGTTAAAGGAGGACAGGAGACACCCAAGCTGGCCCGAGAGGTCTGCAGGGTGACCCCCACACAGGTCACTACAGCTGCTGCTCCTTCTCCAGGCCCGAGTCTCTTGGTCTCCCCTGGTCTCCAATGCGCACTGCTCTGCTCGCTAACACGCACTTAACCAGACCACCGCGCTGCCGCCATTGTGGCTCGCCACAGCAGTGTGCTGAGGTTGGCAGGGAGAAAGGGTGCAGAAACATGCCCAGGTCATACCACAGGGCAGTCCAGGTGCAGCAGTGGGCAGGCGAAAGCCTGAGCTCCTGAGTCAGGTTGGGTCTGGTGCCAACCCGGCCTTTCGAGTTCTGGGGCCTGAGTAAGTTCTGGAACTTTCCGTGGCACTGAGATCACAAGATCAGCCTTGCCAGGCCCTGAGAGGTTTCTGAGAAAAGCTCACTTAGCAGGGAGACGCTTGTAGCCGGAGTACTGTGATAAGTAACTTTGGGATTATCTGCCATTTATAAACATACCTTTCCTATCCTCGCTTGGCAAGAACGATGGAGCCTCATCTGCGGGGGTACGAGCAGTTATCTCAGTCAGTCTGCACTTCCGCTCACAGAACTTTGCTCGCGCCTTTGCCTCCCTATAGCCGGGAGCCTGGGCGGGAAGAGGGGAGGGAAGCCGCCCACTTGCACACTCCACTCTTCTTGAGTGGGTACGTGTTCTTGTACAATCCGCCCCCTCTCTCCCGCCTGAGCTTTGAGATAGTTCAAGAACAATGTAGAACTACATGCGAACACTCAAGAGGAACAGGAGCCAGGAACCAAGCGATGTCTCGGGTCAGAGTAATGGGTCCTCGGCAAGTTCTCCCAGTGCAGAGGAAGGTCAGGAGGAGCAGGTGGAGTATCCAGGCCCCTCTGTGGAGCAGGTTTCCTGAGTTGTTCTTACTGCCCTCTCCCATCCTGGACAAAATATCACCCTATCCTTTAAGATCAAAAGATCATTCAAAATGAGCTGGGCGCAGTGGTGCACACCTGTAATCTCAGTACTTGGGAGGCTGAGACAGGAGGATCGCAGGTTCACAGCCAGCCTCAGCAACTTAGCAAGACCCTGTTTCAAAATAAAGAATGAAAAGGGCTGGAGGTGTAGCTCAGAGGTAGAATGCCCCTGGATTCAGTACCAAACAAACAAACAAAAATCATTCAGAATGAAAAAGAAAACTAAGTCTCATGAGTATAACCAGGCTAACTCAGTGGGACGAAGTACAGTTGCTTCTGGTCTACATGCCTCCTCTGCGTGGGCTCGCCTCAGCTGGCTGGTCACCAGCTGATTTCTTTCTCTACTGAGGCCCCAGAGACAGAAAGATGGACTCAACCATCCATGTCAGGGCTTACTCCCAAAAGGGGGTACTCAAGAACACACAGTAAACTTCTCTGCACTTCTTTGGTGTTTATCTTTCTATTATGGAAAATATCACAGGTACAGAGAATAATCTGATGAACTCCTGCGAACTCAGAACCCACTTACCAACATTTTGCTAGTTTTGTTTCATGTATTTTCATAAGCACATATTCATATTCTCTCTCTCTCCCCACCACCATCACTGGAGCATTTTTAAAGCAAGTCATAGACACCGTGCTACTTGATTTGTAAATACTTCCATATATACCTCTAATTGCTGAGAACTTCACAAGGCACAGCCACTGCCATGTCACACACAGTGAGACTAGTAGCAGTCCCTTCACGACTCCTGCTTTTCGGGGAGCAGATGGGTTGGTACAGCTACGGGCAGGGGGCCCAAGAGCCTTTGTCCCGACTCTCCCACTAACTCAGCCCTCTCACAGGGGCTAAATCCTGTGTTTCCTTCTGGAAATAGTGGTTCCGGAATCGCTATTCTGCTTGGAAGCAGAGGGAAAGACCAAGTCCGCTCTTAAAGCCCGGTGTGGGTTGCACACTATTAACAATCGTAGCAATATTTTCAGAGGGAGGATGTTCCCTTTGTTTGCAGAGGTATGCTGAGGCCCCCTTTTAGGGAACTCACCCCTCGACGCTGCACATTCTACTTTCAGTAGAAATGTTTTCTGCTTGGCTTGTCCTGTCCATGCCTCCCTTGCTCTTCGCTGGTAACGGTGATAACAAAAGCGAAATGCACTGAGCACTTACTACATCCCAGCGCTCTGCGGCCTCGCCGAGGCCTGGTCTCCTTGGCCTCACCACACTCTTGGAAGTTAGCAGTGTTCTTCCCATGGCAGTGACCCCTCGGCGGAGGCCTGCCATGGCCGCGTAAAAATTCAAACCCATGGGCCCTTTCTCCGCTCGCCCAGGGAGAGCTGGGCTTTTTGGGGATCTTCTGCCCCACTGATCTTCATTTAATTCCCCTCCCGTGGCACGTCGGCACCTTGCGGCCCGCTGACAGGCCCCTGTGTCTTCAAGCTGCGTCCTGGAAAGGGAAGGAGGGTCGCAGATGATCTGCACAGCGTGGGCAGGCGCTCTGCTGGCGGCTCCCGGGCGCTTTCATGTTGCCTCAACAAAGAGAGGGGCTGTCAGGAGCAGGGACGGTCCCTTCTGAATTCCCCAGGCTAGCACGGCAGGGACAGGGAGCCCGGGCAGATGAGGAGACGCCTGGCCCTCCGCCTCTTACCCCGCCAGTGTGCAGGGGTCTTTGTTCTGAGACCCTGCCTCTGGTTCTTTAGAGGCCCTTGGCCTTGCAAGATGAGCAGGCAGGGAGGCGGAAGGGAGAAGCTGGCCGGAGGGCAGATCGCTTTGCTCCAACCAGCAGGCGCTTCCTTTCACAACCCATCGCGCTCTGGGCAGCCATTACCGCCCAACTGCTCCCAGTTAGCCCAGCGCCGGAGCCAGAGAGGAAGAGAGAAGCAGAGGCCCTGTCCTGGTGCGCCTTCTAAATACCGGCCAGCCCAAGTTTACAAAGCAGCTTGCAAAGCATCTCAATGCATATATTTCCTTCTCTCCTTTGTTTATGTTTTTATTTTATTTTTTGTGGTCCTAGGGATTGAAGCCAGGGGCATTCTACTTCTGACCTACATCCCCAGCCCTTTTTATTTTTTATTTTGAAACAGGATCTCACTGAGTTGGCCTCGAACCCACAATCCTCCTATCTGCCTCAGCCCAGCTGCATATGTATTTCTCATTCCCTTCTTTGAGATGACCTTTTTTAAGGTTTTCTTGAAACCTTTAAGGTCTTTGACCTTATTGCTAAGAAAAAAAAAAAGCCATAAGACTTTCAATTAAAGAAATAATATGCCAATCGTGGTGGCTTACACTTGTAATCCCAATACTTGGGAGGCTGAGACAGGAGGATCTTAGATTCAAGGACAGCTTTGGCAACTTAGCAAGACCCTCAACAACTTAGTGTGAGACCCTGTTTCAAAATCTGGCTGAAGCACCTCCCAGATTACCATTGCAACATTCTTGGTGAGACCTACTTTATATTTATGACATATCTCATTTTGAAGTGCTTGCAGAACAGTCGCTTATTTTAGTAGCTGTAGCATAGTGCACGAGGGTCATTGAAGCTCTAAGACTATTGATTGTAAAAGCAGCTGAGCAGAATTACAAAAATTTCTGAACAAAAATCACTCAAATCTCATCACCTAACAAGGCAGCTACTTTTATTTGCATGATCCCCTCCAGGTCTCACATACACATTTATTCTCCGGCCTGTCGCATGGAGCATTGGTTCTCACTTTTCCAGTTCACAAGATTGTAAGAACAACCCCTCCCATTTTTCTGCATAGACTTCATAATTACCTTTTTAACAATTGCATTGGCCTCTACTGAGTTGGTATGCCAAAATGTACCCATACAGTCGCCGGTGTTTGCCATTTAAGATGTTTCTGACTTCTCGCTTCTCTATAACATGGAACATTGTTATGCATGTAGGTCTTTCCTTAGCGTGTTCCCTTGAACAAGATTGCTGGTCAAAATAGTGCCAAGTGCCTGGGCTGATGGTGCATGCCTGTAATCCCAGTGACTCAGAAGGCAGGAGGATCACAGGTTCCAGGCCAGCCCGGGCAACTTAGCAGGACTCCACCTTCCAGTAGAGCACCTCGAGTTCAACCCCAGTGTCTCTCTCTCTCTCTCTGTCTCTCTTACACACACACACACACACACACACACACACACACACGGAGGACCCTGTTTGTAGTTCTCGTCACGCAGCTTATCCAGAGGTTGTCTCCTTTACGTCGCCAGCAGTTGGTGTGTTACCCATTTCAGAGCAACCTTGTTGGTATTGGGCGTGTTTGACTTTTTTACTTGCTAATTTAGTAGGAGTATAATGGTACTTCAGCATGGCTTTATTTTGCATTTCTTTGGTTATTAATGGAAATTAGCATCTCCCCCTGTGGCTACTCTTTGTATTTCTTTGGCTGTGAGTTGTCTGCTAACATTTACAGTTCTTTGCCTATTTCAGTAAATTGAGGTCTTGATTTTTTGTAAATCAAACAGTGATAGCTTTACTCACAATTGCTAGTAAACCTTTTCCTATGGTTCATATTTTCCATTGCTGTGCTTGCCTTTTAATTTTAGATATTTATTTGTACTACAAAAATCCCTATTTTTGTAATCAAATCTGTCGATGTATTTTACCCTGTTGCTTTGAATCTTAGAACGCTATCCTCTCACTGGAGAATTGATAAATATTTAATTCTACCTTCTGTTATTTTAAATTCTTTAATTCGTCTGCATTTTATTTGCTATAAATTGAGTTGCAAATTACATTTTCCTTTTTTCGAAACTGCTCATCAGTTACTGCAATCTCTTCCTGGTCTCTTATTCTCTCTCAGGAATCATCCACCAGATGAAAGGTGAGTACGACGTGGCCCTGAAGCTCCACAAGACCCACCTGTGCATCGCGCAGGAGCTGAGCGACTACGCGGCCCAGGGCCGAGCCTACGGGAACATGGGCAACGCCTACAACGCCCTGGGCTTGTACGACCAGGCGGTCAAGTACCACCGGCAGGAGCTGCAGATCTCCATGGAGGTCAACGACCGCGCCTCGCAGGCCTCCACGCACGGGAACCTGGCCGTCGCCTACCAGGCCCTGGGCGCCCACGACCGGGCCCTGCAGCACTATCAGAACCACCTGAACATCGCCCGGGAGCTGCGAGACATCCAGAGCGAGGCCCGCGCCCTCAGCAACCTGGGCAACTTCCACTGCTCCCGGGCAGAGTACGTCCAGGCCGCCCCCTACTACGAGCAGTACCTGCGGCTTGCTCCTGACCTCCAGGACATGGAGGGGGAGGGGAAGGTCTGCCACAATCTGGGCTATGCCCACTACTGCCTCGGAAATTACCAGGAGGCGGTGAAGTACTACGAGCAGGACCTGGCCCTGGCCAAAGACCTTCACGACAAGTTGAGCCAAGCGAAAGCCTACTGCAACCTGGGCCTGGCGTTCAAGGCTCTGCTGAACTTCAGCAAAGCTGAAGAATGTCAGAAGTACCTCTTGTCCCTAGCCCAGTCCCTGAATAATTCCCAGGCTAAGTTCCGAGCCCTCGGGAACCTGGGCGATATATTCATCTGTAAGAAAGATATAAATGGTGCCATCAAGTTCTACGAGCAGCAGCTGGGCCTCGCTCACCACGTGAAGGACAGGAGACTGGAGGCGAGCGCGTACGCGGCCCTGGGCACGGCGTACCGGATGGTCCAGAAGTACGACAAGGCCCTGGGTTACCACACGCAGGAGCTGGAAGTCTACCAGGAGCTGAGCGACGTGCCGGGGGAGTGCAGAGCGCACGGGCACCTGGCCGCCGTCTACATGGCCCTCGGGAAGTACACCATGGCCTTCAAGTGCTACGAAGAGCAGCTGGGCCTGGGGCAGAAGCTGAAGGAGCCGAGCCTGGAGGCGCAGGTCTACGGCAACATGGGCATCACCAAGATGAACATGAACGTGATGGAGGAGGCCATCGGCTACTTCGAGCAGCAGCTGGCCATGCTGCAGCAGCTCAGCGGCAACGAGTCTGTGCTGGACAGGGGCCGGGCCTACGGCAACCTGGGGGATTGCTACGAGGCCCTGGGCGACTACGAGGAGGCCATCAAGTACTACGAGCAGTACCTGTCTGTGGCCCAGAGCCTGAATCGCATGCAAGACCAAGCCAAGGCTTACCGGGGGCTGGGCAATGGACACAGGTAGGTGACAGAGGGCCAGGCAGGGCGGGAAGAGCTACAACCCACATAAAGAGCAGGTGTGACTGTCGATACAGAAGCTCACTAACCACAGTCTCATATCGACCTCATTGGATTCCTCCCACAGTTCTTCAAATTAAGGAGGTGCTGTTATTCCTGTTGTGTTATCAAAGAAGAAAGCAAAGCCCAGAGAGGTTGGGCTAATGCCTAAGATCACACAGCTTAACAGGGATAGCCAAGAGTCCAACCCAGGGCTCTTTGACTCCAAAAGCAGTGCTTTTGTGGCTACGTTAAATGTGCAAGATAAGAGTTCATAGGGGCCAGGCATGGTGATCCCAATGCTTGGGAGGCCGAGGTTCGAGGCCAGCCTCAGAACCTTAGTGTTACCCTGTTTCAAAATAAAAAGGGCTGGGGGTATGGCTCAGAGGTAGAACACTCCGGGACTACAACCCCAAAAAGAAAAGTTAATAGGGACGGGAAGGTGAGTTCATCCCTTTAACTGGCCTTTCCTGGACGCCTCCTGTGTGGCATGCGCTCATCGGTACCTCGGCACCCCCCAGTTTCGCGGAGCGCGTTGTGTTGCCTTTAGGCAAAGCCACCCGGGAAAGAGGGAGCAGGTGAGCCTGTTCCGGGTACCTGCGTCTCGCTCAGCACCTGGCAGAGCTCTCTGTGGTCCTCTGTCATCTGCTGGGGGTGGGATGTGTCACTGCAAGGAGCGGGCTCCAGGGAAGGAACCCGTGTGCCCCCACAAGTGGCCTGGCCAGCCGCCAAGGCCCGCGGTCTTCCCGTGCTGATCACGTCACCTCTGAGCCCACAAAAAGACGCACTGCCGGCCGAGGGGCGCTCTTCTCCCTCCTCTCCCAGACGTGGGGAGCAGGAGAAGGTCCCTGTGTCTGCAGAATATACGGCCTCGCCGGACAGGCGGGGGTTAGGGCTCCTGGAGGGGGAGGGCAGGGGTCAAACTAAATCATCACCCACAGCTGGCGCGGAGAAGCTCAGGGCGAAAGATTTATAGCCGCCGTAAAGCGATTTCAAAAACATAGTCTAAGCGGTAGTGGAAATTGGAAGGCCCGAAGAACCAAACAGTTCACTCGCTATCATTGTGCCTATTAATATATTTTATGTGTCCTCTGGGGTGTAGATCCCACTGACTCTCCAGCTCTTGGGAAGGTCACTAAGGGATGACTTTTGAATTGCTTTCCAGATTATGAAATTCCTCTGCATCTCACTCTCAGGGCCCATGATAGATTTTAGCTAGAAGAGGAGGTGAGAGCTCTCTAGTAAGTGGCAGTGACAAATGCTCTCATTTTCTCGGGGGCTTCGTGTGCTGCACCTGCACGGGATCATATCACTGCTTTTCCGTCTACACCCCCGCAGGGCGATGGGGAGCCTGCAGCAAGCCCTCGTGTGCTTTGAAAAGCGGCTCGTGGTGGCCCATGAGCTCGGGGAGGCCTTCAATAAGGCCCAGGCCTACGGAGAGCTGGGAAGCCTGCACAGCCAGCTGGGGAACCACGAGCAGGCCATCTCCTGCCTGGAGCGCCAGCTCAGCATCGCCCGCGAGATGAAGGACCGCGCCCTGGAGAGCGACGCGGCCTGCGGCCTGGGCGGCGTCTACCAGCAGATGGGGGAGTACGACACGGCCCTGCAGTACCACCAGCTCGACCTGCAGATAGCAGAGGAGACCAACAACCCCACCTGCCAGGGCCGCGCCTACGGGAACCTGGGCCTCACCTACGAGTCCCTGGGCACCTTCGAGAGGGCCGTGGTCTACCAGGAGCAGCACCTGAGCATCGCCGCGCAGACGAACGACTTGGTGGCCAAGACGGCGTCCTACAGCAGCCTGGGGAGGACCCACCACGCCCTGCAGAACTACTCCCAGGCGGTCATGTACCTGCAGGAAGGTAGGTGCGCGCCGTGGCGGGGCCGTCTCCTGAGGAGCGAGGGTCCCCGAGGTCACATTGTCAGTCCAACTCCAGAATCACAGTGTCCCCGCCCTCAGTGGCGTCCCTTGACAGTGCAGGGGCGTGTCACTGTCAGAACACTTTTCAGATCCCTGGACCCAGCTCGCCTCACCCTCTGGGTGCCAGCATGTGCTGCTCGCAGCTGCCTTGGGGACTCTGCCCGGTGACAGCACGGCGAATCGGGCAGGAGCTAATCGTGTCAAAATGGGAGGGTCTCAATCAGGGGAAGTGCCCAGCCACTCCCTCTAGAACACATTTATTTATGTATTTATCGTGGTGCTGGGGATTGAACCCAGAGGCATTCTATTCCCGAGCTACACCCCAGCCCTACTTTATTTTTATTTTGAAACAGGGTCTTGCTCGATTGATGAAAGTCTCACTACTTGCTGAGGCTGTCCTTGAACCTGCGATCCTCCTGTCTCAGCCTCCCAAGTACTGGGATTATAGATGTGTGCCACCATGCTGGGCCTCCTTTAGAACATATCTAAACATACCAAAGCTATATAGATGTCATTCTGACACGGCAGCTGAGCTGTAATGCAGAAGCATCCGACTGAGGACTCCGGCCCAGTGCTCGTGCCCCACAGAGCTTGGACCACCGCCACGGTGGAGCCTTGCTCCAGGTGGGCCCAGAACCCGGCTCCTTCTCTTCCTCCCCAGCCCGGCCCTCAGTCCCACCAGTTATCTGAGCATGGCTGGTCCTTAGGTGCTCCTTCCCCACCCCCAACAGAAGCCCCTCAGCAGGGTGCTGGCCCTCCACCCCTTTAACTTGGGGCCTGGGGGAGGGGCAGATGAGATGCCCCCTACTCCTAAGTAAAAGCAAATGGCTGCTGATTTCAAGTAAAAATCCATTTACGGTTTCCAAAGCCCTTAATCTGATTCTGTTCTCACAGCCTTGTGGGGTGTATCTTTTCATTCCCATTTTGGCAGCGAAGTCGACTGAGGCTCAGGAAGCTCTACCGGGTCAGGTTCGCTTTGCTTCCTGACCACCATGTGGGCTGTCTGACCCAGGAGCCACGTGGGACCCTTCCGAAGTTGTTTCCAATTTTTGGAGCACTGTGCAGGGTTGGGGCAGACGTGTGCCCCTCCCCCCGCTGGGCCTGAGAGAGAAGCAGGAGAGAGGAGGGAGAGAGGAGGAGGGGCTGAGAGGCTGCCAGCGCCCTCCACGCCTTACCTGGCACCCACTCTATTCGGGTGGCTCTGCCACAGTGCAGTAAGTCCAAATGGGGGCTTTTGGCTTCCTGGACCACCAAAAAAATTCTAACAGTCTAGGGGGCGATTTTCACTTGAATTTGTGAAAACTATTAAGTCCAGGCCCAGCATCTGACAACTTCTCAGCTGTATTCCTTAGTTCTTCCTGGAATACTGTTTCCATGGAACAGCTGGTTGCAGGAGACATTGTTTCATAGTTCTGTGTTTACAGAAAGCTTTCTATTGTGTCTTGTCGTTCTCAAGTCTTACAGGGACCTAGAAGCTCTTCCTTGGAGCGTCCTCACTGTGACTCGAGCGGAGAGTCTGTGGCTGAGGCCCGCCCTCCTCCTGCGCTCTGAGCACAGGTGCAGGACACCCGGAAGGTGCTCTCCCTGTGCTCTGAGTCGGGGCTGCAGCCTCTTGCAGGGGAGAGGACAGTTCTACTGGAAACGGGCCCGGTGCTCTCTCCCCCCTTGCTCCCCCTCTACCCATGCTCCCCTTCCCCCTCAAGCCCACCGGGCCCTCCCAGCCTCAGAGGGGAGGGGTCTGCGGACCGGCATCACCCTGCCTGTGCAAGGAACCTCACAGGCGAGGCTGGGTCTGGGTCAGCCGCGCAAGCTCCCAGGTGACTTGGAGGAGCGCCTCTGGCCAAAGCCACTGGTCTCACCCAGCCTTTCCCCATTTTGCAAATGAAGAAAGGGAGACCAGAGTGATCTAGTGATTTACTCGGGGTTTTGCAAGCAGCGTCTGGCAAGCTGGGCTCCGGAAGAGCCTTGTGGATGAGCCGGCTTCCCGGGGCCGCGTGCACGGAGAAGCTGCCAGGCCTGTCTGGTGTGGCTGTTCCTGCTGGGGATCGAACCCGGGGCCTCATCTGTGCTAGGCCAGTGCTCCAGCACTGAGCTACACCCCAGCCCCTTTTATTTTGTTTTGAGACAGGATCTTGCTAAGTAACCCAGGCTGGCTTTGAACTTGTGATCCTTCTGCCTCAGTCTCCTGTGTCGCTGGGATTACAGGCATGTGGCTGGCTGGCCGGTGGGTTTTTAGCTCTTCACTGTTGAGCCCCTGACTGCTGGGAACCAAGCAGAACCTTTTCTCTCTCAGAACATGCGCTCTAAGGGGGTCTTGCCCTGGTGAATTTTACTTGCGACTCACAGACCTGGCAGGGACATCTACAACGAGGAATCAGTGTGGTCAGCTCGTGAAGGGTCAAACAGCCACATCCTCCCAGTTTTCTCTCTAGAATCATTTTCCTTCATGTGTGTGTTCCTATTCTGTGAGGTGTTTAAAAATGGGAATTATTTGCAAGGTCTGTTTTTGTTACCCAGTGACATGATTTAAACATAAAGTGCCGTTTCCAAGTCCCCCGCGCTGTAAGCCTTTTGAAGCACATCACGTCCTATGAGCTTGGCCCGAGCCTCGCTTCACCGGCCTCTCACCCGCCTGACCCAGTTCCTTTTCAGAGCTGGACACGGCACAGGCAGGCAAGCTCTGAGGCGGCCCCATCCCTGCTCGGCCGGGGAGGAAGCCCTTGCTTTGTGTGTGCACGGCGTGCTGTGGCGCCTCGTGCTGTCTCCACACATGCTGGCTGCACTGTACAGTGAGCAGGGACAGGGCAGAGCCACGCTGAGCATGGCCTCGGGACCAGGACAATGAGCAGCTGCCTCCACGTGGGCTCCACAAAGCCCAGAAGCTTGCTGTGGGGAAGTGACCCCAACCGCAGGCGCCTGTCTACAGGCCGTCCACACGGGCACAGTCTCATTTAAGGCTTTCGACTCATAGCACTTGTTTTGCAGCCCCGCTGAGGCACATCAAAGTCTCAGACGTAGGCCTCATTTGCAGCGGCAGGGGCAGGCGGGGCTCGGACTCCGCTTCTAGGAGAACGCTGTGTGTCTCCCGTCAGCACTGATTGGATGAAGTGTTATCGTAGCTTCAGAACTTGCCTGTCAGCCGCAGAACCGGGTTAGATACAGTTATCAGCCAGCGGTTTTCCTTTGCAGAGCTAAGGGCTTCCCATCTGGGAGGGTGGCCCGGCTAGGTTTCTGCCAGCCCTGCAAACCTGTCTGCGCTCGCTGATAGCCATCACCGAGCTCTTGCTGGGGCGTCTCCGAGTGTCCTGGAGACGTGCGGCTTGAAGAGATGCTGATTCCACCTCTGCTGATTCGGCGCCCGTCCTCATTCTCTCTAGCTGCGTGGTCCACATTCTCTACGTACACCTGAAGCAAAACCGCCTTCCAGGACTCGTCGGCAGGGTAGAAGTGCCCGTCCCCATGTGCCGCTAAATTTCTCTCTCTGGTTCCAGGTCTAAGGTTAGCCGAGCAACTGGGCCGCAGAGAAGATGAGGCGAAAATCCGCCACGGTCTCGGCCTGTCCCTTTGGGCCAGTGGAAACCTGGAGGAGGCCCAGCACCAGGTGAGCGGGACAACCCGGCCCGCGCGGAGGCTGTTTCCAGAACCCTGGAGGGCCGGCGTACCCTTTTAGTGGCAGTGGCATTTGCCAGAGGTGCCGCCGCTTCCCTGGGGTTGACGCAAGATTTCCAGCCTGCCTGCCCTAGCCTGGAAGTGTTGAGACTTCACACCCAGAAAGATCCTCGCTCGATCGCTCACTCATGTGATAGATCTATCAGTAATTTCTTTGGAGTTCGTATCATGTATCATGTGCCACCGCTCTGCATTAACTTTAGTATGAAATTCCAAGAATTCATACCTATTGGACTTAGGGTCTGTAGGCTCTCAGTTACAGCGGTACGGAGAGGTTCCCTCTCGCTGGTCCACAGTACACGCATGTCTCTGCACACAGACGCAGAGCTGACATTCCTTGTCCAGCTGGCTCTGGGGATTAGAAAGGCGCCTGGAACGAGGGGCTTGCTCTGTTGGGTTGGAGGGGCAGCGAGTGGCTGCTTCTCAGACCACACTCATCCGCTTAGCCAGGGTGAATGATTCCCATGGACATCATGCTAGGCGAAGGGGAGCAAGGATTAGTAAACCAAGGCTCCACACCAGCAGTGCTCACAAGAGTTGAGGACATGATGTGTCCCGATTTATGTCACAGCATCTTGAGTTGTTAGGGTATTTGTACTTGCATAACTAATTAATTCCCTAATTTCCTGGTTGCAAAAACTAAAACTTATATCGATACAATGTTCTACAATTTTTCAAAGCCCTTTCATCACTGCCTTTATTCCTCAAAATACCCTGAGAAGTCAAATGATAACCCTCCACTTTATAGAGAGGAGAAGGCTGAGGCTCACCGTCTTGCCAAGAGTTGCTCACGAGTCACAGGCAGAGTTAGGCGCAGTCCCCTAGAGAGCTCTTCCTTTCAGTTTGGAGAAACTAGAATGTCAGTGGTCCAGACCTCGAGCTGTGCAGGCGGGTGGGCGCGGCTCCTCGGGGAGCTTGTCCAGCGAGGGCCTGGCCCGGGAGGGTGGTGTTTGGCACTGGGCCACCTGCAAAGGCTCACCCCTGCCCCAGGCCCGGCCATCCCCGCCGCGCCTCCCTGCGCCTGCGCCTCTCCTGTCCTTCGGGGCCCTGTTCTCTAGGGACAACAGGAGAGCTTGTTGTTTGTTTAATCAAAATCGATACTTGTTTGGATTCATAGCCTTTTTTTTTAAAAGATCCTTCAGACCTTAAGCCTATAACCCTTGTCTTTTATGGCATGGCATAGCATGGCATGGCATGGACCATGAGTTGGAAAAAAAAATTCCCAAGACAAAGAGTAAAGCTACACACAGGTTGTTTAGGGAGAGCATGGGCTCCTCTCACTTGAGAGTGAGAGAACCTCTTCCACAGGAGGCTTTGGGAGGGGCGAGTGGGAGGAGGTGTGTGAGGCTCATCAGTTTGGCAGTCACAAGGTGACTCGGGTGTCTGGGTCGTCTCCAGGTCCTGGTGGGGCCTTCAAGAACATGTTGGACTCTTGTTTTGATCATAGCACAGCTGGGTTTGCAATCAGGATGCGTCCTTGGGGTTGCGGCATGGCAGGTGGGGCTCACTGGGGTCTGCAGTCAGAACATTGGTTCTCGGGGCTCCCTGAAGCCTCCCCTGGCCACCTCCCGAGGTTAAGGAGGGTACTACATTTAGATCCCCTTATCTATCAAAAATTGATAAACTATTGTACCCAGTAAACCTCTTCAGCTCCACAAGGACCTGCCTAGAAATAAAGATTCAACCCTTTTAAAAGTGTTTAGGCTGAGCACAAGGTCTGAGCAAAGTTGCCTCTGCACACAGCTGAGATGCCTTGTGGCTGACACTCTTGTCCCTTCCTGCAGCTTTACCGGGCGTCAGCCTTGTTTGAAACCATCCGGCATGAGGCGCAGCTGAGCACTGACTACAAACTGTCACTCTTTGACCTGCAGACGTCCTCCTACCAGGCCTTGCAGCGGGTGCTGGTCAGCCTAGGTGAGAACAGTGTGTGTGTGTGTGTGTGTCCACGCGCGTGCGCGCAGCCATATATCCCGACTGCTGCGATGAACTATGACTTGTCACAACAGACTGAAGCCACAATCAGCTACTCAACAAGGGTTGGTAAAGCACCTACTATGTGCTGTGCTGAGTACCAGGCCCAGGGATTATAGTTAAGACCTTCTATAGTTATGACTTCAAGAGTCATAAGTCAGAGTCTAGTGCAGTGTCATTTGCACTAAGGTAGACAAAGTCACGTGCTGAGAATCAAGGCAGGCTGGCTGGCCCAGGAGCAGAGCAGGTGTCCCCGCACCCATGTTCCCCCACCCTGCCAACACCTGGTTCCAGCCCCTGACTGCGGGAGGACCTGAGATGGCACTGGCCCCTTCTCTGCCTCCTCAGCCACGCATCCCTCAGGGTCGCTGTGTGCAGCCCCCGCGGGCCCGCCCCGGCTGTGACGTGCAGTCCAGGGTCTGGGATCATTCTCCCAGCCTGTGTGCTCGGGGGCACCAAGTAGCCTGCAGCTTCCCTCCCCTGGGCCCTGACCGTCCCAGCCGCCCCTCCAGCCCCCCTGTCACCTGCCTCTTCCCAGAAGGTATCCGTCGAAGCCAGCAACGCCTCCGAAGTTGGGCGCTGAGGGTTTTCAGTAACCTGCCCTTTGTGGTATGTCTAGGAATACTCAGTCTCCCCCTGGAAGATTAAGTGTGCTCTTTCCTGGCATTATAATCTATTACGTAGTACAGTCACAGTGCTGAGTCTGCCCAGCACTTTGGGGCTGATTTTCCAGTGTGCACAGAAGTGGTCCCTGCTGTTCCAGTTAATAACTTAATAGAGTAAAGGAAGATATTTGCATACGCTCACATAAATCCCCGCTTCCGCTTTGCACCGATGCCTGAATGGCAGGCAGCGCAGCATCGCCTCCTGCCTCGACCTGCGCTCTCGTGGGCCGCATTCTATACACGACGACGCGAGTCAACCCTCACTTACAGATAATCCTCACTCGGAAGCGTGCTGCCCTGCATCCTTTGTGCTTCCTCGTCTACGCATCTGCGTCTACACTGCATTACAGACTCGCTTCTTAGAGGAAGTGGAATTAGAAGTTGGGTTGGAAGACCAAGGGAAAGCTTGAGAGAGAGAAACGATTTTAAAGTAATAGAGACCTCAGAGGCTTAAGCCCTCTGCCCATGGAGACTAGAAGAGAGACAGGAGGGGAGTGGGCGGGAGCCCAGCGCGCAGTGAGGAGCCAGCGCCAACATGAACAGTCACCCGTCAGGCAGGTGGTGCTTAAACAACGCCTGCCAGGCATCTTCCCAGAGAGCGCCTCGCTTAACCTTGACGGAGCCCTTGGAGATATGCAGGCTGGCTCTTATACGCCTCCTTTTGGAGACAAGCTCAGTGAGAAGGGGACGATCAACCCAGCAGAGGGACAGGCACGGAGATGGGGCTGGACGATGAGGGCGGTCGGGAGAGGAGTCCTACAGCTCTCGCCTGGGAACTCCGAGTCAGGATGGAAGTTGAACAGGGAAGCGAGAGGCTGTCTGCAGAGCCGGGCGAAGGGGGCAGGAACAACTCGGGAGGTGGAGCAGAGCAGACAGCCCTCTGAGCCGGCTGACTCCTCCATGCTGGCTGCAAGGCGGGAAGGCCCAGCCACTTAAGTGCTGTGGAATCTGTGCCTGTGACTCTAAACATGGGCCCCGGACCTGCCGGGGATCAGAGGCAGCGGCCTGAGTCTGGAGCCGAGGTGCCTGCCCTGGACCGATGGCTGCAGCGTGGGCCTCCCCGAGTACGCATGCTCCTGACAGACCCCTCAGCCCGTCTCTCTGTCTCCTAGGCCACCACGACGAAGCCCTGGCCGTGGCAGAAAGAGGTCGGACCAGGGCATTTGCTGACCTTCTGGTGGAGCGACAGACAGGACAACAGGACTCCGACCCCTACTCCCCGGTCACCATCGACCAGATCTTAGAGATGGTTAACGGGCAGAGGGGGCTGGTGCTCTACTACTCCCTGGCTGCCGGCTACCTGTACAGCTGGCTGCTGGCTCCTGGCGCAGGTGAGAGCTCTTTCTGCAGGAACTGGTGACTGAGCCACCAGCCCTGGGACCGTCTGGTGGCAGTGGGGGAGGAGGCACGCCATGCTGAGCTAGACCCCAGGCTGGACCTCTGCCGCAGTGGACATTCCATGGCCAAGCATAAGATCACCAAGACAGCCCACTCCTGCCAATCGAATAGTTGCTCCTTGCTTGTTGGAGCATCCGTCAGGAATCGCAGGAGGATTAATTTCACTAGCAGCCCTGTTTGTGGGCAGCTGCTGTTCATTAGTGAAGACTGCAGGTCTAGATATGATTTGATATTGTGATCCTTTGTCTTGGAAGAGTTAGACTAAAATGGTAATGGCAACTCTCACAGTTTCAAAGTCTGAAGCTTGAAATTTCTGAGTTTAACAGAACTCGGGGTTTTTTTTACCAGTTCTGTTGAAAATCTATTTTAGAGTTAAAAATCCCCTTTGACTAAATCGGCAGTAAATGTTTAGGATGTAACAGTTTCACTGAATACAGAGCCACTAATTGGCTGTTAGGGCCATGT
Source organism: Graphiurus murinus (assembly GCA_004027655.1). Taxonomy (NCBI): domain Eukaryota; kingdom Metazoa; phylum Chordata; class Mammalia; order Rodentia; family Gliridae; genus Graphiurus; species Graphiurus murinus. The sequence continues at coordinate 33,423 of PVLC010005607.1, forward strand.
TTTTTTGCATAATAAAATGCTGATGACTTTACCATGTTGGAGACATACCAGATCCAATTAGAGTTTATTGACTGGGAAGTGGATCTCGTAATTGGGAATCTTGAAGGATGGGCTTCTTGACTATCCGTAAAAAGTTCAACTGGCAGGCAGAATTGACAAGATTTTCCTGATTATGTTTCTTTGCCTTTGATTTAAAAAAAAAACTGGTGGCTGGCTGACAGCTCCCAGAGGCTTCTGGTTCTCTATGCCTGTACCTTGTGCACTGTGTCTCACCATCGTTGCTTATAACCTCGTCCCTTTAGTCCCATGTTCTGGCGGGCTTCCCGCGTAGAACATTCCGGCCCCTGACCTTTTTATGCTAAGTTTAAAGTTGTGATTTTGATGGTGACCTGGTGAAGGAATGTTGGCCACAATGGAGCCCGAGGGCCCCCGTCCCACGGGGCACCGCACTCACGTGGCGGGGGCTGACAGGGAGGGAGGGATCGAGCCCCTTCTCTGTGGTGGTTACGTCTCGGGGACATGATTTGACAGGTGGCATCTCCCGATGCTGTAATAATGAGCCATGTGTAATGAGGCCCCATTGTTTCTTTTTTCCTTCCTCTTTGCTCTTAATGAGACTCTGAAGCTTTCGCTGGGGGCTCTAATCCAATCAGAGAGGGAGGCGTGTTCCGGGCCTGACACAGCTCATTACCATTTGAGAAGATGTCCTTGTTTATTGCTGGAAAACCACTGGATGGCTCCAGGTGCATGGAGCAATCTTTTTTTTCTTTCCCTCCTTTAATCTATTCATGACCACTGACCAGTTAGTCTTACTTTTTTTAAGTGTTTTTATTTGGCCTTCATACTATATGTTTATTTTTATGTGCTTTTATGAAATAGAAGGTCTCTCATGGCACAGTTTCCACTTGGATAATTAATTTCAGAATCGGCAAAGAATCTACCTGGGCACAAAGATTCACAGATCCTGACAGGGATTTTGCTGAGCTGATGCTTCTGAGAAGAATCAGCTTGGAAATGCAGAGGAAATTAATTCCAGCAGTTTCTGGACACACACAAACACATATATGCATGATACATACATATATCGTCAGCAGTTTCCGGACACACATATATATGCACACACACACACACACACACACACACACACACACACACACGATACATACATATATCATCAGAAACAAAAGCTATCTCTTGAATTCCCTGGTTTCAGGCACCAAGCCTGATGGTAAAAGCCAAGTTCAGAAAGCCGCTGGAGACCTTGGCGCTCCTCAATCACGAGCATGCTCGCAAGGAAGTCACATGGCAGGGCGCCGCCATCCCCGCCTTGCACCTTTCTCTCCCGCCACCCCGCCCGTGTGTGACGTTGGCCGTTGGCCGTGCCTGCCTGCTTTCAGGAATCCTGAAGTTCCACGAGCATTACCTGGGTGATAACGCGGTGGACAACTCCGGGGACTTCCAGGCGGGCAGCAGCGCGACTCTTCCCAGCGCGGCCAGCTCGGCCCTGGAGCAGCACATCGCCAGCGTCCGCGAGGCCTTGGGCGTGGAGTCCTACTACTCCAGGTAGGGAGCAGGCGCCCCACGCCCGTTCACAGTGAAATCCAGGGGCGAGTTTTTAATAAGCACCCTACCGGGACTAGGAAAACGTCGTTGCCACAGCAGGAAGGAGCGTGTGTCTCTGGTGTGCGAGCCCCTGGGGAAGTCTCTATTCTCGTTGGTAATTTCCCTTCAGACAGGAAGAGAACCAACAGAGATGCCTGTTCTCTCACGGAACTGTTACCCATAAATGCGACTGTGAGTGTGGCATGGCTGCTAATTAAAATGGACGCTGGGTTTTGTTTTTGTTTTTGTTTTTTTTAGCTATAACAGATTATAAGGCGTTTGTACCGTAGCTGACCGCCTATTCAAGAGCATGATTTAGCACAAGTGGTAGGATTTGTGCATAGATCTGCATGTTTGGGGCGGAGGTGGAGGGAGTTGAGCTCCCAGACATCAAGAATAGAGACAGGAGCTGCTTTCTGCAAAGGTTGTAAAAGGTATGAGCCTATGAAACGCTTTCATGATGATTGACTGTTGTACCATGGAAAATAGTTTCCACAAACCCCTGCTTTGGGGAGCATCTCAATAAGGGTACCGTGGAGCCGGCTGTACCCAACTCTCACCGCCATCTCCGTCCTCCAGGCAGTGATTGCCAGGGGTCCAGGAGATTCTGTGGCAGAGATCTGCTGTGTGCACGGTGCCAAGTCCTGAGGGCAACTTCTGCTCGTCTCCTCAACGATTCCACTTGTAATTGTCAAAGTCCTGCGCCATCTTTGCCATCCCGGTAGAAGCGCCCCACCCAGGCTCCGTGTGGCACTCAGTGCCAGTCCTGGGGCTGGTCTTTGGGGGCTCATGAAGTCGGGGAGGAGCCCTTGCGTGAGAGGTAATTGCTGGAGAATGGAATGCCGAGGTGGGGGGGGGCCAAAGAGGTCCTCTGGCCTGGCCCCTTCACGCCGCGGAGGCCAGGGTCAGAAGTCTAGATCTCCCCTGGGCTCCATTTTTAACTATCAGAATTAATAGCAGACTTTGAGAAAATAGCCAAAGCGTGTGAGACTGTTGTTTTGTAGCTTCTGTTTCTACGAAGCGTGCTCAGGCTCCAACCACACGCACACACTGCCGTCCTGTTTCCCTGTGACCGCTGCACACGCTGGAGCATCCTGTCCTCAGCCCGAGGCAGTGGCGTGGCCATCTCGGGCTGGCAGTGTGGTGACCCTAAGAACTTGGAGGTATGGCTGCCCTCGGGGATTTCAATTACAAACAGCCCTAAGCCAGGTGAGAGCGGAGGTATTCCAAGCTGCTCCAGCAGGCAGAGGGGCCCCAACCAGAGTCATTCCATGGCCAAAGCGAGAGGGGGGCAGCTGGCCCACAGCAGAGCCCAGAGGAGGGCAGGAAGCAGGGTGGACCCTGCAGCTTGGGCACTCAGCGCCCATCAGCGAGCCCCTTCCCATGGTGAACATGCCGGGCTCTCCTCCCGGCCGGCCTACAGGGATCGGAGCGCTTGCCCAGTATAGTACTCCACTACAGATGGGAGACAGGCAGGGCCAAAGCCCCGGCTCTCACCAAGCTGAAAGGCGGAGTACGTGAGATGCTTTATTAACTGGACAGAGCGGCGCATGCTAGGCAGGGGCCAAAGCCCCGGCTCTCACCAAGCTGAAAGACAGAGTACGTGACATGCTTTATTAACTGGACAGAGTGTGCATGCCTGTAATCCCAGTACTCAGGAGGCTGAGACAGGAGAATCCCAGGTTTGAGGCCAACCTCAGTGATTTAGCAAGACTCTGAAAATGAAAAAAAAAAAAAAAAAAAAGGGCTAGGAATGTAGCTTTTTGGTAGAGTGCCCCTGGGTTCAATCTCTACTACCAAGCCTGGTGTGGTACACGCTTGTATAATCCCAGTACTTGGGAGGTTGAGACAGGAGGATCCAGGTTCGCAGCCAGCCTCAGCTACTTGGTGAGGTACTCTGCAACTTAATGAGATCCTGTTTCAAAATAAAGAATAAAAAATAGGGCTGAGGTGGTACTCAGAGGTAGAATGCCCCTGAGTTTAATCCCCAGTACCACACACACAAAAAAAACCAGTGCCAAAAATAATTAGATAAAAATTAATAAAAATTGTCGTAAGCACTTAAATGCAGGTGTAAAGAGAGTGTATAAGTGGAGTGGGTGGGGAAGCGTGCGTGGCACTGTAGTCTTCCCAGAGGGCTGCTGGGAGCTGGACTGCGGAGGGCCGCCCAGCGCTGTGCACAGAGCCTTTCCCGACCCTGGTGGAGAAGACCTCCTGCTGTCACCGCAGGTGAAGGATGCACACGGTAACTGGGATTCTGGTGTGCGCAACCCTCCACGAGCTTAGCTGATGAAAGTTCCCCCCGAGAGGCAAAGCCTTGGGCGCGTCGGCAGCCTCAGTCAGGTCTTCAGCGCAGAGCTCGACCGAGCTCACGAGGGCTCCTGGGGCGCAGCAGCTGCCTGTGCAGCCTCCACACCGTGGCCCTCTCCATTACAGCCACATGGTGGCCGCGCACAGGTCAGCTCGGTTCAAACCACCGCTGGGTCTCAGCCACGGGAAAGTGGAATTCCACTCGATCCTAGTTTGTCAGGTGTTTAGATTAAAACTCGCCATGAGAAAGAAGAGGACAGACTCTTCCCAATGCCTCCTTCCCGGGCAGTGCTCTGCCTTGACCCCAGCCACTCGAGCACATGCAGCTCTTCTTCCTTCCTTCTTTCCTTCCTTCCTTCCTTCCTTCCTTCCTTCCTTCCTTCCTTCCTTCCTTCCTTCCTTGTTTCCTTCCTTCCTTCCTTCCTTCCTTCCTTGTTTCCTTCCTTCCTTCCTTGTTTTTCTTCTTCTTGGTACTAGGTATTGAACCCAGGGGCATTCTACCTCTAACCTACACCCCTAGCCCTATTTTATTTTGAAGCAAGATCTCACCAAATTGCTGAGGCTGGTCTCGAACCTAAGATCCTCCTGTCTTAGCCTCCCATGTACTGGGATTACAGGTATATGCCGTTGTACCTGGCTTACACGATTTTTCATATACAACTGGAGGCTGTACACTTCTGCTTGTAGGTGCTTTTCAGTTGAAGAACTGAAGGTCTTGAAGTCCTAGTTTAACTCTTCAGCAGTGGAAGAGGAAGGAAGGACTGTGACTCCCTTGCGTTCCGCCCTTCAGTCCAGTACAGAAAGCTAAGAGGAGTCCTTAGGGTCTGCAGCCTGTGTGGGCCGAGTCTCAGCGTTGCTTTGTGGGGCTGCCCTCGATAGCTTAGGCCTCCACCTTACGCTGCCAGGAGCCAGGCCTTTCCTGTGGCTTCGGAGTGGTCTTGCTAGAAATGTGTCCATATCCTGTGAACTCGAACTCATGGTCTTGATCGTGGTCGTAGAAATTGAACGCTTTGTTGGCATGGTTTGAATTGACTGGCACAGAGCTTTTGTGCGACTCTGGTTTCTGCCTCACAGCTTCCTGAAAACAGTCAGAAAATCTCAATGCCCTGTTGTTTTCCATCTATAAAATTAGTGAATATTCTTAAAGCAATTGTGCAAGGATAGTAAGGACACAGGGAATAAATAAGCTCAAACTTTCTTTTTTTTGGTACTGGAAATTGAACTCAAGGGCATTCTACCTCCACGCTATACCCCCAATCCTTTTTTAAATGTTTTATTTTTATTTTTAGACAAGAGCTCAGTAGGTTGTTGAGAGTTTCACTAAATTGCCGAGGCTGGCCTTGAACCTGTGATCCTCCTGCCTCAGCCTCCCTAGTACTGGGATTACAGGTGTGCACCCCTGCGCCCGGCTGCGTGTCTCCCATCTGACCAAGAGTCCGTGAGCATTTCCTGTGGTCCAGCCCCTCTTCAGAGCCCCGTCACATCTCCCACTGCTTCTGTCAGAACCATCTCAATCCTTAGGAGTGCAAATCAGGTTCTCACCCCTCCATGGTGCCTAACAGGGGCCCTTCCTTTGCCTTCTTTGTTTGGCGATCACGTGGTTTGCGCGTCTTCCCCAGCAGGTGGCAGTGCCCTGAGAGCAGGCGCTCGCCCTTCTCCTCCCTGGATTCCCACGCAGTGCCTGGCCCACGGTGAGACGGCAGTGATTTGAAATTTAGTCACCAGAAGATGTGCTGTGAGCTGACTCTGTTCATGCTGGGCTGGGTTACTGCTTCTCCAGTGGTTGTAAAATACGCCGTGCCCCTAGAAATTGAGTCTCTGTGCCTCGGGGGATACCTTCATTCAATTACCCGCCGCCGCCGCGTCCTTGCTAGTCCACAGACCGTTCCTTGCTCTCCTTAATGGCATCTTGCTGTTGAAAGGAAGCACAATGCTACAAAGGAGTTTCTGAAAATGGATTTAAAAATAAAAGAATTGCTTTTATTAAGCGTTTAATAAGAACTCCCAGTCCCTTCCTCCCAGATCCAGAGCGGCGGATGGAAGCTGCCATGCTGAACTCGAGCCTCCCGAGGGGAGTTGGTGTGAATTTCAAAACACGGCTTCGGTTTCTAACTCTGATTTAGCCAGAGTCTTGCAGCATAGAAGCTGCTCCCTGGGCACCCGAGACAGTGTGGTGGCGCTTAGGGACTCTCCGACTGGCTAGAACACCGGCAGGGCTGTGTTCAATCCTAGACGGGGTCTGCAGGAGTGTTCCCAAGAGGCTTTAAATAAATTGCTGCTGTAGACCCTCTTTCAGTGGGGCAAGTGCTCCTTCATTGTAAAGGAATATTACACCCTGGTGAACTGTTGCTGTCGCTTCTCCCCTTTGGTGCTTTCTATATATCTATATTTCTAACGTTTCTCGATTTCTAAATTTTCTATAGTAAGTGCTATTTTTGCAATCAGGTGCATTTTCTTACTAGTTTCACTTGTCCTGCTTCAAATACGCTGAGGAGTCCACTTGGTTCTACACTGCTGACATGTGGCGAATCGCAGCAAGTCTGATAACACTGAGGACTGGAGGCAATACAGGTTTGTGAACATCTTACACGTGGCCGGCAGGGAGGGGACGCGAGTCGTCCTAACCACATCAGATGACGTTTAGTGTTGCCTTCTTTTTTCATACTGGGAATTGAGCCCAGGGGTAATCTACCTCTGAGCTACACCCCCAGCCCTTTTTATTTTTTATTTTTGTTTCGAAAGAGGGTCTCACTAAGCTGCGGAGGGCTTCACAAAGTTGCTGAGGCTGGCTTCAAACCTGCGATCCTCCTGTCTCAGCCTCCCCAGTACTGGAATTACAGGCGTGCACTTTGGCGTTCCTCTCGACAGTTCAGCAGCGTGATCCCCAAGAGATGCTATTCTACGTGAACAAGAATGGTCAGAGCTGTACTGGCACAAAAGCAAAACCCCGGATCAACCCACGTGCCATTAGTATGGTATAGTGCCAAAACAGAGTATTAGTAGCTTTCAAAATCAAATGAGCCATAACGAGCTCAGAGACAGGGCTCAATCTCACAAACATACTATTAAGTGGAAAATGAGGTCCCCCCTAGATTACCTGTAGCATGACATCCTCTGACAAAGTTAAAGACAAAGGTAAAAATGTACTTTTAGGAATACAGAGAGATGCCACTCACCCTCTACAGAAACGACAGCCAGGATGAAAGCTGATGAAGGGAGGTCCCTGCCTCTGGCCGGGCAGGCCAGGGGAGGGCTTTGGGATGTAACCAATGATTGGCGTGTGGTGTTCTCGAGATCCTGGCCTCTGGGTGGTGGCCTTGGGGTGCTTATGTCATTATTAAAACTACCCACTAGCCGGGCGTGGAGGTGCACGCCTCTAATCCCAGTACTCGGGAGGCTAAGACAGGAGGATCACAGGTTTGAGGCTAGCCTCAGCAACTTAGTGAGCCCTCCACAACTTAGTAAGACCCTATTTCAAGATGGGAAAAAAATAGGTCTGAGGGTGTAGCTCGGAGGTAGAATGCCCCATGGTTCAATCCCCAATCCTCCCCACAAAAAACATTACCAAGTAAATGACAGCAGGCCTTGCGTGGAGAGAAGGTGGCCTAGACCAAAGACTATGATTAATACAATCCTGAAAAGGTCCCTCTCCAAAAAATAGAAGAGTTTTTAAGCAGATAAATGGTAAAAGCAAAACTGCCTCACGAGACTCACCTTTTTCTTGCAAGAACCAAAGTCGCGCTCCCTCTGGGATGGGGTAGATTTGCGTTGGTTGGGTCTCGGTGTGTCCTGTGGCCCTCCGCTTCTGACGTGGCTGGTCCCAGAAGGCAGGCTCAGCCTTGTCTACAGAGTGACCCCCGTGGGCTCAGCTCTGTGTGTTTGGGGGGGAAAAGATTAGGGACTGGATCAGGGACTGGAGCGAGCGCTAGGGAGACACGGCATAGGAGCGTGGGGAACACGCAGCAGACCCCGGTTCCGCACCCCTGGTTCTAGGATTTGGATCCCTTCTGAGAGGCTGAGAACAGGGTGAGCTCAGAAGGCCTGAGGCAGCATCTTAGGGTACACCTTCAGCCCAGCAAGGAGGTTAAGTGCTACGGGCCTTCTGGTGTGACCCCCAAGCCAGCCCAGGCGGAGTCCCCCTCTGCGTTTCTCCTGACCCTTTCTGTAAAGCAGAAGTTCTGAAATCACTAGAGAGGCAGTTTCCCCGCCGTCCGTAGGAGGGTACTCTGGTGGTGGTAGAATGAGCCTAAAGACACAAAGCAGACGGCGCCGTGTTGGGGGAGAGCTTCACGACCTGTCACCAGGCAGGCCTGAGGGCTCGGGCTCTGAACGGCTGCTCCCCCAGGTCGGGGCTGTCGCCTCTGCTCCTGTGCCACGGTGGATGCCCTGAAGACCTGGCAGGAGCTCTGCTGAACGCCGGACACTTCCCCTTGTATCTCTTGCCCCAGGCCCTTTGTCCATGGCCCCGACTCAAGGCTCAGAGTCATTTCTGCCAAAACCAGGGCCAGCGGGAGCGGGCCGGCTGGGATGCCCGGGCTGCTGATGAATCCAGACATCGGCCTGCCCCTCCTGGTTCCACGTCAACTGCACGCTGGCTCTTGCCACAACCGATTGTGTAAAGACTCTTTGAATTTATCAAATCTCAATACCCCTGACTTTGTATGCCCTGCCCTTTGCCCCCGTGAAATTCCTGGTCTTTTCTTTTCATTGATTGTGTACAGCTGTATTCAACAATCAATATTTAAGACATTTCATATGTAACTCTTGACATATCTTGCTTTGAGAAAATAACCCCAGCAGATGGTCCCCAAGTTCCTCTTCCAACTGGCTGGAATAGGCAGTGTTTTTCATCCTGTTTGGCCTTTATGATTCCAGCATGTGGCGCAGTGGTCAGAGGCCGAAGGGCACCTGCCATCCCCAAGGGCCTGGACCCGCCAGACCTACCCCTCCTTCTGTTCTGGTTGGGTGCTCCTCTGGTAACTGCACACCGCACCGTGGGGCTCCACAAGCATGTATTTCTTGCCTTGGGTCTGCGGGTCACCGGGGTGGTCCTGCTTCATGCTGCCTTTTGGGGTTGGGTCAGCCCTGTGTGGCATCCTCATGGGACCTGGGGGGAACTGGGGAAGACTCTCGTCATCGCTCGCTGCCTCGCTTGCCCCGGGGACCTCGTCTGTCTCAGGGACACAGATCGGCATCCCTGGCCAGCGTCGCCTTGAGTACACGCAGTGCCCTGGAGTCCTCCCAAACCCAGTGCATGCCAGGCCAGACCAGACCTCGTCCCAGGCACGCCTCTGTTCTCGGTGTCGTCCATTTGTTTTAAAGCCACCTCTCCCCTCCGAGTCCTTGTTTTGAGACCTTTGAGTAGTTTGTCCTTAAGCCTTGCTCTCCTCTGCTGCTGTCTGCCTGGGGTCACCAGCCTCGGTCTGCTCTCCCACCTGCTTCTAGAAGGAGCCTCCTCCTCTCCGGCGGTGGAGAAACCGCCCACGGCACCAGGCCGCCTCGGGCCTCCATCTCCTTCTCCGTGGGTGCTCTGGCCTCCCTGCTGAGGATCCTCTAAGGGCTCGCTGTCACCCACCTGTCTCCCCCGCGGCCGCGGAGCCTGGTGGTGGCCCCGCATGCCTGGAGGTGACCTGGGCTGCAGGCCCGCTGCTCCCCCGCCTACCCCGCTCTAGGGGGCAGTTCCCGCTACCCCAGGAGTCCAGAGGCCTGCGCTCGCTGCTTGCTCTCCTCTTCTGGAGCCCACCCCCAGGCGCAGCGCCTTCTAGATGCCTTCTGCACAGGGCGAGGGCAAGAGCTGCTGTCACAGGTGGGCAGGAGCGGAACAGGCTGGACCGCCGCAGTGGAGGGTGCTCAGTGGAGGTGCCCGCAGTGGAGGGTGCCCAGTGGAGGGTGCCGCAGTGGAGGGTGCCCAGTGGAGGGTGCCCAGTGGAGGGTGCCCAGTGGAGGGTGCCTGCAGTGGAGGGTGCCCAGTGGAGGGTGCCCAGTGGAGGGTGCCCGCAGTGGGATGGCCACCTGTGCCGCTTCCCTTTTCCTGCCTCTCGGCCTGGCTACAGGGTACACGCACCCCTCCTGGCTGCTGTTGGCTTGACTCAGGACAGCACAGATGGGCAGGCGAACGCAGTCCAGCGCTGATAGCCAGAAGGCAGGGATCACGTCTCATCGCTGCGTGCCTAGGGCAGAAGAGGCCTCAGGACCGTTGACTGGACGAGTGGGCAGCCTGCATCAAGCCCGCATCATCACTGCACGGTTAGCACGTCACCTCCGTGGTGACAGAGCCTGGCAGGCGTGAGGACAGCGTGTACTTCAGCTCTCTAACTCTCCAGCCTTTCCTGCCCCCTTCTGTACCGTGAAGACACAGTTACATGAACAGCTCAGGACAGACCGGGAACTACCAACCACAGCACAAACCCCAACTCCAGCCCCGCAGGAAAACTCTTCTGATCCCCAGTGGCACGTCAAGTTCAGCCTTAGTGAGCCTTCAAAAGTATGAGACGTTCTCTCCTGGCCTTTGAGGAGTCGCTGCTAATAAGCAGGGAGACAGAACTGATTTAAGGGTCTGTCACCTAGAAAAACATGTGGCTAATGGAGACAAAGTCGTCATCGCCAAGTTGACTTTCTCCTAATTCTTGTGTGTACTCCCTGCTGATCAGACAGCACGTGCTAACACTTCGTTTTTGGTGACCCTAAGAAAAGACTCCTGTGTTCAGAAAGGACCGAGTGCCTTCCCACCTTGAGCACGGCCGCCTCAAATGTGTTGCTTCCAGCTGACGCCAAGTTAGGTTGACATAGGCCGTCCACCAAAGACTGGCCAATGGACACTTGGAAATCACACTCAGGCTGATTTATGTATTTATTAATTTAGACGGAGGAGGCTGAAACTGTAGGCCTTGTCTATGGATTGTCATCGTGAGGCTGGAGACAGCTTTTCTTTGACAAAGACTGAGTGGAGAACTGAGTGACACACACTGTTGATTTCCTTTCCATTGGCTCTCCACTTCAAACTGTCCTTCTGTCGTTCCTGCTTGCTTCCTGCTGACCTTTGAGGGGCCACAGCCCCGTAGGGGTTAAGGAAACGGTCAGGTGTGAGCAGTTTCGGTGTCCTGGGTTCCGCTGTTTGCTTCTCGCTCAGCCTCTTGTGTCCTTTCGGGCGATCCCTGACCACAATGCTGTTTTATTTTCTGCGGAGTTCGTTTTTGCAGTGTCAGTTCGTCTCTCCCTTTGGGCCAGAGGCCATCGAGGGTGGGGGTGGAGTCCGATTTGCTCTCAGTACAGAACCTGGAACCTAGTTGGTTCAGAGGGAGCAGTCACTGAATAACTAAACGTGTCCACCTGTAAACGTGTCCCCACATAAATGTGCTGCTTAGCCAGGCACACTGGCACACTCCTGTAATCCCGCTATTCTGGAAGATCGCAAGTTTGAGGCCAGTCTGGGCAACTTAGCAGGTGCCTGTTGCAAAATAAAAAAGGCTGGGGGATGTAGTGGTAGAGTGCCCCGGGTGCAGTCACCAGTACTACAAGAAATAATTGTTAAGCCTGACGTTAGGAAAGTTTCTGATCAGTGCTAGAACAGGCCTGGTTATATACAAGAATCAGCAAAGTGAACTAAGACCAGAGTGAAATGAAAGAGAGAAAGGGGAGTGTGTGTGCGTGTGTGTGTGTGTGTGTGTGTGTGTGTACAAACTGTCTTTCAACCTACTGAAAACTAATGCTGTATTGCATTTTTATTCTTGTCTGCTTCTTCCTACTTTGACTTAATATTGAGTTTTATGCCTCAGAGATGAAAATGCAGTAGAATTTATAGTGAGTAAGGGCTGGAGGATATGGTGTTTTTGAATGTTAGGGGTGGCTATGTTTAAAAGAGATAGAGAATTATAGGTGGAAGAAAGTGGCAAAGAGGAAAAAAGCTATTTGTCTAACTTGTCTTTGGAAATGAATCCAGACAAGAGACCCGAATTCTATATTGTACTAGTCATTTCGGTTTCCCAGATAGGATTTTCCAGCAGATAAGACACAATTTTGATTTCATCTTATGCTAGTGAATGATACCAATAAACCAAGATTTGTAAGATGGCCAGGTGGGGGCGCTGTCGTGCCCAGCTGGCGCTCTCCTTTAGCTCTTACACTGGCTTCTTTTTGGACAGAGAAGAGAGGGGTGACTTCTTCGGGACCTCTTCCTGTGCCAGGCCCAGGTGCGCAAACTCACCATGGGCTGTTGGCCGCGCCCTCTAGGGTGGTGATGTGGTCTCTGTTTTACAGAGCACCAAGCCCAGGCCCAGCATGGTCCCGCAAATTGTCCAAGGGCTCACTCAAGGCCGGTTAAAGGATTGAAAGGGAATTTCAATGTGGCTTTAGAAAGGGTTCTCAAAACCGGAATGCCAGCAGGCCTCGTGGGGCTCCAGAATTACGTCCTCAAATTATTTTGTTTGAAGCTAAGAAAGACCAAAAGAAAATGACTCATTCGCTGCCTTTTCAAACTTTTGCTGTCCTTTTGGAATTTTTGGTAGACTTTCTCCTCTTCTGGAAACTTCCCTTTGGTCTCTGTTTTAGAATGCTTTTCTGTCCCTGTGACCAAAATACCAGAGATGAATGACAGAGGAGGAAAGGTCGATTTGGCTCAAGGTCTTAGAGGAACAGTCAATAGTTGGCGGACTCCAAAGCAGACGCCCTGGTGGCACAGCGTGGCCGGAGAAAGCTACCGAGTTCATGGAAACGGGAAGCAGAGCCAGACAAACCGCCCTGGTCCCCGTGGCCGCACCCCAGCAGCCTGCGTTCCCCAGTCACACCCCAAGGAAATCTATCCGAATTGTTAACCGTCAGTGGGTAGTTCCACTGGTGAGATCTGAGCCCCGGTTCGGTTATTTCACCTCTGAATACTGTTGCAGTGGGGATGTGCTTTCAACACATGAGCCTTTGGGGGACCTTCCAAACCCAACCGCAGCAGGCTCCAAGTGCTGACCTCAGGAGTACAGAGGGAGAAAAACAGAAAAATGCACAGCATGAAAATGTAGAGAAGTAGTCTGTCACTGCAATCTGGCACATCAATGAAGCAATCTTACTATAGTGAATCTGAGAGCAGAGAGAACAGTTTCTCATTGAGAAATAAAAATTCTTTAGTTTAAAGAATTTTTTCCCAAAATAAATCCATTACCCTAGACATTTCTTGAAATAAAAACAGTTCCTATCAAGCCAATCTTGAAAGATCTAATTCAGCAGTCCTTGAGAATTTACCTATTTTTTCCATTCAGACATGAAAGTGATCTTTTAATCTTACATCCAACTCCCTGGGCTCCCCCTAAATAATTGCATTGGTGAGTCTACCTCAACCTTGAAGCAAACTTGGATCCGTGGTGTATTTGACTTCTTTTGAAAGAGAGAAGCAATTTTAAAGCAATAGAGACCTTGGGGGTTTTCAACCCTTTGCCCAGCGGAACTGGAATAGCGGAAAGCATGAGGAAGCCCAGATGGAAAGAGGTCTCAGCTCCAGTAGTAAGACGCCACCCACCTGTCACACAGGTGGCGCTCAACTTACACCTGCCCGGCGTCCTCACGTAAAGCTTACCGCACTTAATCTTAGCCTTAGCCCTTTAGGACAGGCAGGACAGCTATTATGGTCCCTCTTTTTTTTGAGATAGGGAAATTGAGCCTCAGAGATGGACTGCTGTATCCAAGGTCGTCAAGGTCGTGCGTTAAAGGCCACAGCATCAGCTCTTGAACCCAGGCCTCCAGGGCCCAGGCTTTCCACAGGACCGTTTGTCTCTTTAAAGAGCAGCATTGCCTGTGATGTGTTCTTGTTAGAAAAACCTGCCAAGCCTCACTCTAGGCCCTTGATTGTGATAGAGCTTCCCTGTGTTTGAGATGCGTGGGTGTTTCCTGAAGCTTATAACGTTATTTATAGAAATGGAGTCTGAGCTGTAATAATGACACTCTGAGTTATCTGCGCTGTAATGCTGAGGTTTACAGATGAGTTGAAGTCAGTGTGGATGAGTAACTGGTCAACTCGGCTTCTGCACAGCCTGGGCACGTGGGCTCCAAGACCCATCTGAAGCTATTTAAATCAAAGGGGATAAGAACAGGTAGCAAGAGGAGATAAATTAGATACCAGTTGATGTGACTCTGCTTAAATGGACAACTGTGAGGTGTTTGGAATTAAAAGTAGTGTGGACAGTTTTAAACTCATTTCTCCATGTGAGTTAGTCTTATTTTACATAGTTTGAAATCAGTATCCAGCCACACAAGGTGGTGCATACCTGTAATCCCAGTACTCAGGAGGCTGAGACAGGAGGATCACAGACGTGAGGCCAGCCTCAGCAACTTAGCAAGACCCTCTTCATCCTTTTATCCATTTTTTCATTCAGAAACTACTTACTAAGGATCCCCATTGTACCAATCCTGTGCTAGGCCCCAAGGACTCAAAGAGGAAAAAAAAATCCCACAGTGCCTGTCCTTGAGAACCTCATAGAGCAGAAGATTTGTAGGGATGAATAGAGATGCAAAACTCCACGGAAGCTTCGCCAGAGTCTAGCATTGACGATGTAGCAGGCACCAAGTTCCCCTGCCCCCAGATTCCTAAATCTTTTATTTTCAGTGTTTTATATTACAAGAGATATTGCAGTCAGTCAAGTTTATGAGAAACCTGGTAATTGAGAGAGCCCTGCATTCATTCAGCAAACCGTCAGGTAGATACTGTGTGTGTCTGCGTCTCTCCTGGGTATCAAGTTACAGAGATGAAGTCAGTGTATTCCCTGGTGTAAGAACCTTTCAGTTTAATAGGAGAGAAAAAAGAAGCACAGGTACCCAGTCCTGGCTCTGCCACTTACTACCTGCATGAGCAAGCTGTTTAATCCTACGGAGTTTTTGTAACAAATATATATATTTGTGTGTATATATATATAGGGGGGGGGACAGGAATACAGATATGGAGATCCTGCAGGTAAGCACCCTTGCTGCCGGCACACAGCTCCAGGTTACTAGGAGAGGAAGGCAGGGGCAGGTTCCACAGGGTCCTTGAGGTACACAGGTGGGAGGGGCCGCTAGCATTTCCAGGGTGCTTGAAGCAGCCAGTGTGGGGCCAGCCCGGCTCAGGTAGAGGGGCAGCTGAACAGAGGCAGGGGCTGCCCGGGGGCTGCGCTTAGGTGGTGCAGGAAGGCAGGACCGTTGCAATATGCAGCACAGGAACCATGTAAACGAGAACCCCACAGGAAACAGGTGGGTGAGGAGCAGGTGCTGGGCAGCCCGGCAGGATGGTCGGGGCAGGTTTGCATCTAGAAAGACCACGTGGTCCCAAGTTGTCAAGAATTCAAGACCTAGTCTAGCCCTCTTCTCTGGATGTCTTGGGTTACATATTCCACATGATCTGCTATTTTCAGGGAGAAGGTGAGCTCGCCTAGATATGGAGTCTAAAGAAGGGCTGCTCCCAGGAACAGAGAGCAGGACGGCGATCGCCGGGGCGGTGGGGATGGGCGATATTGGTCACGGGGCACAAACTTCAGTTGTGCAGGGTGAGTCCACAGAGCTAGTGGGCAGCGTGGGGACATGACACAGTGCTGTGTTTTACACTTGATACTTGCCAAGACAGGAGGGCTCCCGTGTCCTCTCCCCCGACCCCGGCTCTAATGAGGCAAGGCAGTAGGTGTGTTTATTAACTTGACTGGGGGAGGCATGCCTATAATCCCAGTGACTTGGGAGACAGAAGACTTGAGGCAGAAGGATAACAAGCTTAAGGCCAGCCTAGGCAACTTAGTGAGACCTTGTCTCAAAAAAAAAAAAAAAATGACCAGGTACAAAATCAACTTATAAAAATCAATCGCTTTTCTATACACCAAACATGAATTCATTGGAAAAGAAATCTAGAAAACAATTCAATTCACAATAGCCTCAAAAACAAATAAAACCTTAGGAATAACTCTAACCAAGGAGATAAATGAACTCTACGATGAAAATTATAGAACGATGAAGAAAACTGAAGGAAGACCTTAGGAGATGGAAAGACCTCTCATGTTCTTAGAGAGACAGAATAAATATTCTCAAAATGACCATATTGCCAAAAACAATCTACGGATTTAATGCAATCTCTATCAAAATACTATTCTTTACAGAGCTAGAGAAAACAATACTAACATTCATATAGGAGAAGGAAAGACCTGGAATAGCAAAGCAGTCCATGCAGGAGACGTCACAATACCCGACTTCAAATTGTACCTCAGAGCTAAAACGGACACACAGACCAACAGAAGAGAAGATACAGAGACAAATTCTCACACATACAACCAGTTGAGTTTTGACAAAGGTGGTAAAAACATACACTGGAGAAGAGACAGCCTTTCAACAAATAGGGTTGAGAAAATTGGATATCCATATGTGGAAGAATAAAATTAGACCCCAAAATCTCACCCTGCACAAAAGTCAACTCAAGATGGATCAGAGACCTAGAAATTAAACCAAAACTTCTACATTTACTAGAAGAAAACAGGAACAACTATCCAACATATAGGCACTAGTAGAGACCTCCTCAATAAGATCCCTACTCAGGAAATAAAGAATTGGTGTATAGCCGGGTGTGGTGGCGCACGCTTGTAATCCCAGCATTCAGGAGGCTGAGACCGGAGGATCTGGGTTCGAGGCCAGCCTCAGCTTCCTAGTGAGACCCGGTTTCAAAATAAAGAATAAAAAATAGGGCTGGGGGTATAGCTCGGAGGTAGAATGCCCCTGAGTTCAATCCCCAGTACCACAAAAAAAAAAAAAAAAAAAAGAATTGGTGTATAGAATGCCATAAAATTAAAAAGCTTCTGTTCAGCAAAGGAAACAATCAAGAGTCTGAAGAGAAAGCCTACAGAATAGGATAAAATCTTTACCAGCTACTCCTCTGATAAAGGACTAAGATCTAGAATATATAAAGAACTAAAAAGCCAGGCATGGTGGCACACGTCTATAATCCCAATACTTGGGAGGCTGAGAAACCCTGACCTAGCGAAACCCTGTTTCCAAATAAGAAGTAAATTGGGCTGGGAGGTGTAGCTCGAAGGTAGAATGCCTTTGGGTTCAATCTCCAGTAACACACACACACACACACACACACACACACACACACACACACACACAAACTAAAAAAACAACACCAAAAAACAACCTAATTAAAACTGGGCAATGGAACGTAATAGACACTTCTCAAAAGAAAAAATACAAATGAGCAACAATTATATGAAAAAATGTTCAAGCCAGGTGTGGTGGTGCACACTCGTAAGGCTGAAACAGGAGGATCATGGGTTCCTGGCCAGCCTCAGCAACATGTGAGGCCCTCCACAATTTAGTGAGACCCTGTTTCAAAATAAAGAAGCTTGGAGGTAGAATGTCTCTGGGTTCAACCCCTGTACCATTAAAAAAAAAAAAAAAAGCTCAATATCATTAGCAATCAGAGAAATGCAAATTAAAACTACCCTGAGATTTTATCTAACTCCAATTAGAACAATCATCAAGAATATAAATAATAATAAATACTGGCAAGGATGTAGGGAAATAGGAACTCTTATACACTGTTGGTGGGATTGTAAATTAGTACAACCATTACGGAGATCAGTATGAAGACTCAAAGGACTAGGAATGGAACCACCCTATGACCCAGCCATGCCACTCCCCGATATGTTTCCAAAAGAATTAAAGTTAGGATGCTATGGGAATACACTCATACTCGTGTTTACAGCAGCACAATTCACAATAGCCAAATCATGGAACCAACCTTGGTGCCCATCAGTAGATGAGTGGATAAAGAAAACATAGCATATACACAATGGAATTTTCTTTCTTTTTTTGGGGGGGGGGGGTACTAAAGGTTGAGCCCAGAGGCCTTGTACCTCCAAGCTATACCCCCAGCCCGAGTTCATCTCTTATTTGGAATCAGGGTCTCACTAGGTTGATGACAGCCTTGCTAAGTTGCTGAGGTCGGCTTTGAACCTGCAATCCTCCTGTCTCAGCCTCCCTAGTACTGGAATCACAAGCATGCGCCACCACGCTTGGCTCACACAATGGAATTTTACTTGGCCATAAAGAAGAACAAAATTATGTCATTTGCAGGAGTACAGATGCATAGAGAATAGGATGCTAAGTGAGACCAGCCAGTCTCAAAGTACATGTGTGGAAGCTAAGGAGAAAATAGGAAATGAAAGTGACTTTAGAGCTGGGCGTGGTGGCGCATGCTTGTAATCCCAGCATTTGGGAAGCTGAGACCGGAGGATCCGGGTTCGCGGCCAGCCTGAGCTACCTAGTGAGGCACTCTGCAACTTAGTGAGACTCGGTTTCAAAATAAAGAATAAAAAAATAGGGCTGGGGGTATAGCTCGGAGGTAGAACGCCCCTGAGTTCAATCCCCAGTACCGCAAAAAAAAGAAAGTGACTTTAGATAAATGAGAAAAGCCAGCACAACAATGGGAGGGGAAAGGTGAGAGCTGATGAAGGGAACGGTTTGAGCACCGCTAAGTCCATACGTGAAGGTTTCACTACCAACCTCACTAACGCACGGGGTGAGAGGAAGTGGAGGGGTGCGATATGGAGACAAATAGGCCAGGTGGTTGGCATGTATTCATATATTACTTTAAATTCACTATGATGCATAATTATAATGCACCAATAGAAGTATAAAAATAAAATAAAATGCACTGGGAATATAGCTTGGCAGTACAGTGTTCCTGGGTTCAATCCCCGACACTAAAAAATAAATAAAACACACCTAAAAAATCTGACTGTGGTAATCATTTCACCACATATACGTATATCAAGTTACCCAATGTATCTTGAATATGTGCAGTTTTTTATTTGTCATTTCTCCCTCAGTAAAGCCAGAAAAAAAAATAGAAATATTTCTATTGCAAAATCCTGGCACACAATTGAAAGTCATGTTGAGTATGTGCCTTTAAGCAAGAAATATTGTGCCTACAATGAGGGAGGAGACTCACTTTTTAGTTTTAGAGAAAAAGCAGAAAATTAATATTCTGGCTCGATCCAGCAAATGCTGTAAGAATAAATCAAGTATAAAATATGGTCAACTCGTCACGCGCTTGGTTGTGTTGGCAGGATGCTCCCTTTCTGGGATGAGCATCGGTGGAGACAGCAGGGTTTGAACTGTGCTCGTCCAAACCCCAGTCCCTTCTCTCTAACCCTACCTGATGTGGTCGGGTGGACTGTGAGCGCCTGCAGTCTGGAGAGAAATCAAACTCTCCTTCCCCCAGTCGTCTTTTAGAATTACGCTGAATACTTTGGTCAGTCAAAATAAGTAAAAAGAAAACAAAGAAACAGTCCCCGTTCTGAAGGGCAGGTGACACCACGCCACGTTAGCCGACTTCGGAGACTGCGGTGGCAGATCTGTCGGAGCTCGCCGGCCCTCAGCTAACCATGGAGAACGTGTTTTCTTCAATTATCGTGACCTTATAGGGTGTTTTCTTAAAAGAAAAAATGATCACAGTTAGCATGCCTGACCCTGTCAGCCTGACCATTTTGCGAAGAATAATAATGTTATTAAGGCAGAGCGGTCCAGAAAGAATGTCAGCTCACTCAGGTTAAAGATGCTCCGTGACCTTGGAACGTGGCTCGGTCGGTGCAGGAGGAGGGGGCTGCGAGGCTGAACAGCGGCAGAGTCCCCAGTCCTGTCTTCCACATCCGTGGGCTCCGCCCCCCTCCTTTCCTTCCTCCTTTGGTTGCTTGCTTTCTTCCTTGTCCTAGGCATTGAAAACAAGGGCATTCTACCTCACAGCTATACCCCCAGCCATTTTTATTTTTTGTTTTGAAACAGGACCTCACTAAGTAGCTGAGGTTGGCCTTGAACCTGTGATCTTCCTCTCTCAGCCTCCCAAGTCCTGGGATTATAGGCATGTGCTACCATGCCTGGCTCTCGCTTCCTTCTTTAGAAGAATCCCATCTTGGCAGGAAGAGTGATTACCCTGGGTAGACCACTTTGGGAAGAGAACATGTGCCCATAATTGCTAAGAGGAAATACTCAAGTGTGGTCGAAGTCGGTCCTGGCTGACCGCGTGAGTCTGAGCTGCCGCCGCTGAGCCACCGGGAGCGCCAGAGGCGACTCGGGGGAAAGCCACGTGCCCCTCTGCTCCACGTATCGCAGTGGCGCGGCATGCCCCGGTACTCTCTTACCTGCATCTCCTCATTGCTGTTTATGTTTTTATTTTAGTTTTTGAGGAAGTGATACTGTTCGTGGTGAGGCTAGGCGTAGTGGCACACGCCCGTAATCCCAGTACTTGGGAGGCTGAGACAGAAGGATCGCAGGTTTGAGGCCAACTTAGCAAGGTGCCTCAGCAACTTAGTGAGGCTAAGGACTCAGGTGTAGCTTAGAGGTAGAACACCCCAGTTACACACAATGGCGGAAACTCAGCTCCTACTTTCAGGATGCCACTGTCAAACAAGGCGTAAGCTGGTCCTGAAGCCACACTGGGAAACAACCAGAGTGCTGGCCAGGCGGCTGGGAGCCTCGCCCGCCAGGGGCTCATCCTCCTCCCTCAGCTCACCTGTCAGCGATGCGGCACCCCCAGGCAGGAGCGCCGGGTCCCTCCACTCCTCCTCCCGCTCAGTCTCCGAGGGGCGGCCTGGCAAACTGGATTGAAAGTGACCATCGGCATGACGCTTCTTCCTCTTCCCCAGGAAAATTGTCAGCACACCTCGCTCCTTCTGTGTCCATCCCAGCCTGCCAACCAGGCTTTTCTTGGTTCCCAGACCATCCAATCTGTCCTAAAAGAGGACACGGAGCCAGATCCCTACCCCAGTCTCTTCACAGTCCAGTTCAACCAATGCTGCAGGCACAAGAACCTTCTAGAACACCGTCCTCCATTACTCCCCGATGAAGCCTGCGTGACTCTTTTCTGCACGGGCCTCATTTCTTCCACTCGACTCTCCTCCCGGCTGTTCAGGGCACCGGCCTGGGTCGTCTGTGCAGTGGAGCCGTCCGGGCTGCACCCCGTCACTGGTACGGCCACCTAGGTGCATGCCACAGGGTATCATGCAGCAGTGAGGATCGCAGTGGTTCTGCTTGCAGTCTGGGGACACAAACTCCTTCCAGAAAGATCCCCCAGAAATCACAACCGAAAACTTTGGGGAACACTATCAGCTGCTGAGTGAAGGCACTTGAAAGTGAACAAAAGCAAACAGACCCTGGGGCAGATCAGCAGAGTAGAGGATGTTTCCATCTTTAGGGCATTTAGCCCAAGGTCGGAACATGGTCAGTGGCCACATGTGTCACTGAAACCTCTGATAGGAAGAAAATGACAGCCCTTCTAGTCTGACGAGCCAGCTGGCAGTGTTCAGAGAAACCACAGCTTCTGGAAAATGAGGGGGCCATGTGTGTCCTGGGGTGAGTCACAAATGCATGGGACAGACTGAGCTGAAGATATCAGAACTAAATTGAGATTTGAGTTGCCACTCAAGAAATTGATATGATTATCTTAATCACGAACTGATATGATTACTATCTTAGTATCTTAAATCTCCCATTGGAGTCTGATGAAGTTATCTGTCTGCTTTGGAAAAAAATCAGTACTTTTTAGAAGAATATAACAGAATCCACACTTGCAACCTTTATGGTGTCCAGGATAGGCTGCAAAATTATTTGACCCACAGAGAACCAGGAAAATGTGACTCATATGCCAGAGAAAAAAAAAACAGTCAACTGATATCATCTATGAGATGATACAGATGTTGAAATAGTAGGCAAGGATTTCAAACCAGTCGCAACTATGCTCAATGAATGGTGCTCACAATGAGTAAAATAGAGGATATTTCATCAGAGAGCCACAGAGGAACTAAAACTGAAACACAATAACATCATGGAAACCAAAACAAAGTATAATATCTGGAATTAAAAACACACTGGATGGCTTTGTCAAAATAATGGAAATAATAAAGGAGCAAGTAGACTTGAAGATAAGTCAGTGGGAAGTATCGAATCTTAAAAACACAGGGAAAAAAGAGATTGAGAAAAAAAAGAATTAAGCCTCAATATCAAAAGATCTAATATGCATGTAATTAGAGTCCAGGGCGGGGGGGGGAGAGATTATGAGGCAGAAAAAAAATACTTGAAGAAATAGCGGCTGAAATATTTCCAAATTTGGTGAAAGACATGAAACATTTAAAAATTCATGAAGCTCAGAGAAACCCAAGAAGAATAAGTAAGGAAAAGAGTCACACCTTGACGTGTCGTAGCCCAAACTTCTGTAAACGAGATAAAGAGAAAAATCCTGAAAGCAGTCAGAGAAAGTCAACATATCACATTGAAGGAACAGAACCAAGCTGTGAGTTTCTCATCAGAAAGGATGTCTTTAAACAGTTGAAAGAGAAAACTGTTGACTGTGAATCCTATGAACAGCAACAGAATCTCTCAGGAATGAAGGCAAAATGAAATGTTTTCAGATAAAAGGAAGCTGGGGTTATTGATCATCAGAAGACCCTGCACTACAAGAAGTGCTAAAAGAAGTTCTTCAGGCCCAAGGAGAATGAATGCTGGGTAGAAACTCAGATCCTCGGCAAGGAATAAAGAATGCCAGACATGGGAAATAGAAGAGTAAAGACAAAAGACTAGTTTTCCCTTATTTTTTAAATAGGAAAATGTAAGATTGCACAAAGCAAATAAAAAGTCAGGTATTTCGATGGTGTTTCTAATGGAAGTTAGTGATGCTGGCTAGAAAGAGGAGAGGCGGGGCATGAACTCTGACTGCAGGGGCTGAGGAGTCTTTGCTGTGGACATGACATTCTAAGCATGAAAGAACATTCCAAACAACTCTGTCCTAATAAATTCTACAATAAGGTGAAATGGAAAAGTTCCTTGTGAATCTCATTCTACCCAAACCAATACTAGCTTAAACAAAATATGAGTAGCCCTATATCAATTTAAAAATTAAGTTAATTATCTAAAACTTTTTAACAATGCTATTTTAAGGCCTATGTTGTTTGCTAATGAATGCTATGAAGTATTTAAGGGAAAAAAACATGATTTTATACAAACTCAGAAAATAGAAGAGAAGGAATGATTTTCCCACTTTCATTATGAGGCCTGATGCCAAAACCTCACAACAATATTAGAAAAGGAAATTACAGACCAACTCCCTCATGAACACAGGTGCCAAAATATTTAGTGAAATATTTATGCACCAACTAAAGCATGACTAAGTAAGTTTACAGGAGGAACACAGCCTAGTTTAACATTCGAAAGCCAGTCATTTTCTTCTATTAAGGTAATGGGAGACTGATCATGAAGGTGGTGCCTCTCCCCAGACTGACTTGTGGGTTCAGCCCTGTCTCCATGGTGATCCTGATTGACAAGCTGTCAAGTGGAGTGCAGAGGACTTGGAGCCCTGGACCCACGCTGCATTGTGAAGGGCCTTTGGTTGGAGTGAGCTGTACCTATGGGCTCACGTGCTGTTTACAGCTACCTGTGTGCTACAGCCGTGTTGAGTAGTCACGACAGACACGCATGGCCTGCAAGCCGGGAATAGTCATCTGGTCCTGTTTTTGTTTTTGTTTTTTTGTACTGAGGATTGACCACCCAGGAACATTCTACCTCCGAGTTACACCCTCAGCACTATTTTTTATTTGGAAACAGAGTCTCACTAAGTTACTGAGGGCCTTACTAAGTTGCTGAGGCTGGCCTCGAAACTAAAATCCTCTAGTCTTAGCCTCCCAAGTAACTGAGATTATAGGCATGAGCCATCACATTCAGTTTATCTGGTCCTTTTTTGAAAAGGATGTACTGACCCTTGATCCATAAGTTCTGAAGCAGTCTTAAAAATGAAAACATGAGAGAACTTTTGCCCTTGACCCCAAGCTTTGCTATGAAGCAATGGTGCATGGGAATTAACAGGCAGGTCAATGCCGCAGGAGAGAGCCCATAAACAGACCTGCCCGTACATGATCATTTGAGGTTTGGCAAAGATATCAGAACAATGCAATAGGGGAAGGAAAGTATCGTCCCCCGCGCCGGACCCCCGCCGTCGAGGGCCCGAAGAGATAACAATCACACAGGAATGGTGCAAGCTTCTTTATTCTTCTCTCTCTCCATTCTCTCTTACTCCCTCTCCTCACGGGAGAGACTCCTTATATCCCCGTCAGGTATGGGAGGAGCCGTAAAGAGGAAAACCCAGTGAGCCTATCAGGGAGTAGATCACTCAGGCAACTTAAGTAACACTACAGCCCCCTATTGGGCACACACTGTCCACGCTCTGACGTGCTGGCGCATGCGCTCTGACATGACACAGCCCTAGGATGTTACCACCTGCAGCTGCTCCTGGCACTCTGCCAGGCGCCATCTTGAGGAGAGGTCTCTCCGGGCCCACCGGGCTAAGACCCCAACATCTCCCCCTATTTGTTTATATACAATGGCTGTAGATCGTGCCTGTCTTAGGTTGTCGGTCTTCAGTCGCTATCCTTACCCGTCATCAGATCAGTGGTATCAGGACCACCTTCTTGTCTTAGGTTGGTATAGCGTTGAGCCCGATCTTACCCGTCACTGACTACCGATCTAGCATGCTAAGCCACACTCCAGGGGAGATGTCAGCCTCAAGGGCTGCAAGCGCTTTTAACATCACTCGCTGTTGCTTTTTTTGGAGGGCCCGCAGACACCACATGCACTGCACCAGCCTGACTATGGCTACCAAGAGATATAGACAGAGCGCATGTCCATGCATGCACCCAAACGGTTACATAACAACCAGATGTCAAAGGGGTTAACTGAGGTTGCCTGCAGGGGGTACTGACAAGTAAACGTGGAAGAGAAGGAGTAAGAGAATCTTGCATCAACCCAAATTGAGTCAGGACTTGGAGGAGGGCTGTGCCATGCCTTCAGCACTCTCCATGGTACCTCGTTGCTCCCAGGGCAATTGGGAAGAGTCATGAAGGAACTTTCTGGGGTTAAAGTGATGTTTTATTTCTTGACAGGGTTTATGAACACAACTACACACCTCTGTCAAATCCAATGAATGCTGGGCGTGGTGGTGGCACATGCCTGTAATCCCAATACTTGGGAGGGTAAGGCAGGAAGATCACAGGTTCGAGACCAGCCTCAGCAATTTAGCGAGACCCTGTCTCAAAATAAAATTTAAAAGGGCTGGGAGTGCCGGGTGTGGTGGTGCATGCTTGTAATCCCAGCATTTGGGAGGCTGAGACCGGAGGATCCGAGTTTGCGGTCAGCCTCAGCTACCTCGTGAGGCACTCTGCAACTTAGTGAGACCCGGTTTCAAAATAAAGAATAAAAAATAGGGCTGGGGGTATAGCTCGAATGTAGAATGCCCCTGAGTTCAATCCCCAGTACCACAAAAAAAAAAAAAAAAGGGCTGGGAGTGTAGCTCAGTAGCAGAGCACCCTGGGTTCAAGCCCCAGCACCACAAACAAAACAGAAACTCAACTGAATATACATTAAGATTTGCACAGTTCATTTTACATAATTATTTTTACTGCATACAAATTTTATATTAAAATCTATAAACAAGTATTACTCTAGCTAATAATGCACCTTCTGAAGCATTTAGGGGAACTTTAGTTGAATGTGTGATTTACTTTGAATTGCATCCAAATACAAAATAAATAGAAAGGAGAGAATAGTTGGACAGATACACAATAAAGTGATTTTATTAAAATGCTAATGATAAGCCGGGCATGGTGGCGCATGCTTGTAATCCCAGCATTCGGGAGGCTGAGACCGGAGGATCCGGGTTCGCGGCCAGCCTCAGCTACCTAGTGAGGCACTCCACAACTTAGTGAGACTCGCTTTCAAAATAAAGAATAAAAAATAGGGCTGGGGGTGTATCTCGGAGGTAGAATGCCTCTGAGTTCAATCCCCAGTACCTCAAAAAAAAAATGCTAATGATAGAATCAAGGCAGTAGGCATATGAGTATACACCAAGATTATTGAAATGTTCTATGTTGAACTCTTTATAATAAAATATACAAAGAAGCATGCTCAGATGGATCTTAAATACATAGGGTGGAGCAGAAAAATAAAGCGCATGAGCAATAGGAGATCGTGTTGTCTACGTGATTAAATACCTATACACAGATTTGGGGGAAGAATTCAGGCAAAATAATGCACAAGCAGGTGCAGTGGTGCACGCCTGTAGTCCCAGTATTTGGGAGGCTGAGACAGGAGGATCTGAGGTTCGAGGTCAGCCTCAGCAACTTAGCAAGACCCTCAGTACTTAGCCAGATCCTGTATCAAAATAAAAAATAAAATAAGATGGGGGGTGTAGCTTGGGGGTACAATATCTCTGGGTTCAACCACTTGTATGCCAAAATAAAACATAATAGGGATGATTGTGTAGCTCAGAGGTAGAACACTCCTGAGTTCCATCCTTCCCTTTCTGCTCATCTGGATCCTCGGTGTCCTTCCCACGACTGCCTCCTCTATCCCGGGACCTACGGCACTGCTGGCCATGCCACTCTGAACCGCTGCGGCCTGCGCGTGTCATTCTTTTAGAGCCTTCTGTGGGTGCGTCTCGTCTCTCCCACTAGCGATCCCACAGACGCCAGGGCGCAGAGCGCAGCTTCCAGTGTCCTGCGCGGCTGTCACCCGGGTCGCTCCTGACTGGCCGCTCTGAGGACGTAGCCTGGGTCGGGTTGCCATTTGTCTCCGTGTGGAAGGGGCTCGGCGGTCATTCGATGGCGCCCCTGCCTCCTCTGCTCTTTGACTCTGCACGCTGCAAGAAGCACAGGAGAGGCCGCCGAGGTGCCCGCCCCTCCGCGCCGCCGGACTTGCCCACCCTGCCGCAGGACCTGCCCCTCCTCGCCGCCGGACTTGCCCACCTCGCCAGACCCGGGCGCAAGCCGAGCCCGCCCGCATCGCTGTGGTGTGGCTCCCGAGACACGTGGGACTCGGACACGGAAGCCGTCCTTGCCGTGAGCCTGCTTTCAGCTCTTGTGTCAAACTGGATTTGAGGCTGAAAGTGATCTGGGACTTTCTGTAATCGAGTCCTGGAGTGCTGAGGTGAAACACTGGGCGTTCACAGCCCCTGGGATCGTCCGGGCCGCCTTTGTGGAGGCTCGGAGTAAGCAGAGTCTGCTGGTGGGAGGAGATGTGGGTTGTCTAAAGACAGGGTGGACATTCCAAGGGCGTAGAGTGACAAGAGCCGGAGCAAGGCTGTACATCAGACTACCTCATTACACACGGGGGCAAGGTGGCCAGAGGAGGAGCGGAGGCCGGCACCGTGCCCCCTGCTGTGCCCTTCACAACACCCTGTCTCGTTCCAGATTCAGTCTTCACCCCCTTTTCATCTGGCCCAGACATGCTGACTTTAAAATGAAACCCAAATGACAGATTCGGAACCCTCCACTTCAGCCCGGGCAGGCTGGCTGCCTCGCGCATGTGGTGAATGCAGCGGCCAGTTGAGAGGGCGCCAAGCCCAGGAGCCACCCTGGCCGCGCCCCGGCCGCTGTCTCTGTGTCTTCAGATCAGTCCAAGCTACTCATTGTCTGCTGCACGGGGCTGCCCTGGGAGCACCACGGCCCGCCCTGCACTCAGTCCTTTTCGGGGTTCCGCCCTATTCCTGCCAGTGGCCAGCCTCTTCGGCTTCTGTCCAGGAAGGCCAGATACCCAGCGCCCTTGCCTTTCCTCCCCAACAGGGTCCTGTGCCACTGGCCAAGCCTGCTCATCTCTTCAGCGCCGTGTGGCTTGGGGTTGAAGTCTTCCTCTGGCCGCTCATCCTCTGGCCACGTTTAAACTTCTATTTAGAACCGGGCGTGGTGGCCCACGTTTGTAATCCCAGCATTCGGGAGGCTGAGACCGGAGGATCCGGGTTTGCGGCCAGCTTCAGCTACCTAGTGAGGCCCTCCGCAACTTAGTGAGACCCGGTTTCAAAATAAAGAATAAAAAATAGGGCTGGGGGTATAGCTCGAAGGTAGAAAGCCCTGAGTTCAATCCCCAGTACCGCAAATAAATAAATAAATAAACTTCTGTTTAAAAGAAGTATTTCATGTATTCCTTTTTTTCCTTTGGTACTGGACCCCCTTTTTATTTTGGCAGAGTCTCCCTAGGTTATTGAGTCTCACTAAGTAGCTGAGGCTGGCTTCCAACCTGTGATCCTCCCGTCTCAGCCTCCCTGCACCCGCTTCCACTGGAATCAAAGGTGCCCTGCCGCAGCGCCACCATTTGCTCTAAAGGACGCCGATGGGCACTGTGTCCAGGTGAACACCGTCCGCCCAGGATAGTGGGCTGCTTGTCTTCTTAGGAGCTGTTGGCCTGTCCCTCCTTTTCTCTCCCCTAACTACTTTGCTGTGTCCCGGGCCCTGGCTTGTGTACAGCAGGGGCGGGTGGGTGAGGACAAGCCCTCTTTAATGGGCGGCAGCATTTCTTCATTTGATGTTGCTTCACAATTTGTGCAACGAAAATAATCCTGCAGAAATTTATGCCGTCGTTACCCTGGCTCTATGAATGTAAATTTTCCAATTCTCCATCCTGAGTCCTAATGACACAGTCACCGTGATGTGTCACTTCTCGTGATACAAATGATAAAAACTGGACGCAGAGATTGCCAACCCTACCCTTTCTAGAATGGAAACTACTTTTCTTACTTGGTTTCTCAGCAGGCATACCTAGTTATGCTTCCTTAAGGCAAAAAAAAAAAAAAAAAAAAAAGCCATAGAACAGCAGCTGAATAGTTTGGATCCCTGTAGATTCTGCACGGGGTCTGGTGGGAGAAGACAGGCCACCTGCGTCCAGGAGAGGGTGGACAGTGACCCTGTCCCCAGGGCTCACTCAGGGCGGCTTCCATCCCGCTGCTGCTTGCATTTCGTTGATTTCCCTGTGGCCATCGGGCCCATACATCCGCTGAGCTACAGCTTTTATTCCCACTCTTACCCCGTCATAAACCCAGAAACAAATGTTTAGCTGGCCGTGGAGCCTTCCGCACGCGCGCTCGCCTCCGGGGCTGTGCTGCTCAGGGCACCTGGCTGCTCTTCAGGCCGCACAGGACATATAATATATTTACGTCTCGTGTAACCATAGAAACCTGTTGGGTTGGAGAAGACGTTATGCTTTTACTCCTCTCCAGAAAGACGAATAAAGCCACAGGGCAACCCGCCACCTCTTATGCAGTTGCTTTGCACCCGTTTAGCAATCGAGACTACAAAGCATACGTCCTCGTTTTCACATGTAGACATCTACAAAGCATCAAACACAGAGAAGGAAATAAAAGCACTCGAGATGTTATCAATTGGTTTTGTATTACCTACACAATCCGTACTTTGTTGATTATTCCTGAGCATGCGCTCTCCCCCGCCCCCTGCAGCGACTCTTCCCTGGGGGAATCCCTGACGTGGGGATGCAGGATTCAGATGCTGCATCTTCTCTTGCCGGCTGTACCACAGGAAACTCCAGTCGGGGAGCGAGGGAGGATCAGCTGTCAAGTCCTTTTGAATCTGGCTCTTCCACTGATTGGCTGGGACAAGTTGACAGAATCTCACATTGCTTTGGGGGGGCTTTTACTAAAACTCTATAAAATGGGAATAGCCATATCTGCCTTGATAGATCACTGTAAGAAAAGCAACAACTTGGAACAGGCCCGGAGCATGATAAAGGGTCAGTCTACGGCCTTGTGATCCTTGCCCTCATCACTAATTTCCATGTCTTCTGGTCCAAGGGTTCCCCTGTGTGCACATTTCGACGCCTGTGCAAGCCCGTTTTGTTTAGCACATAGATGGTACTTCGTACTTATCAAAGGCTTCACAAATATTTATTAATTATAGAACCCCCAAGGGAGCCCAGGAACACAAATTCCATCTCTTTTCCAATTAATTCTGCACCTTTCCATTTGGCAAATACATGTGTTTCGGGGCTCTTAATAGAGCAAGGAACCCCTTGGCTTCTTTGTCTGCGCCTTGGATTGTTTAAAGGAATTAGCGGCTGTGTCCTAGAAGCACGGGTTGAGCGGCTGGATGGCTGGCGCCCCCTGCTGGCTGGCTTCAGAACGGGGCGTGCCTGCGGAGCCGAAAGCCTTGGCCTGGGCCCTGGCCCCTGGGCGTTCTCTGTAGACTGTGCGGACTGTGGGTGGTAGGGTGTAATCACGGCTGTGAAGGCATGGCGTTTACTCTTATTGTTATTATTTTCTTTATTATTGTTATTTAAATGGAGGTATTAGAATGCAGGGGACGTTTCCCACCAGCTAATAACCATTTAAGTTGCATTTGGGGGCTTTCAGGACTTGACAACGGCTTTTCAAAATCTCGGCTGTTAAACCCCCTACCGGGTTAATGTGGCAGAAAAAGACAAGAACGACAGCAGCCAGGGGCTTTTTGTACAGTGCTGCGTCTCCAGCATCTGGAGGAGAGAGGGGAAGCAAGCGGGTCCTTTCAGAAAATCCAATTAGAGCGAGGAGGAAATGCGCTTTAGACACGGGCGAGGGCGGGGCAGGTTCTCCCCCACAGGTAAAAAACCTTCATATTAACAAAGGAAACGCCTCCATTACTTTGACTGGCTTCAGAAAAACCAGTGCATATCTTTTCAGGAAGCTAATGCTGTGACGGACAGCGAGCTGTTTCCAACCAAAGTTCAATTTAGACATTAACAAATAAAAAATAAAAACCAGCGCAGAGATGGGGTGCAGAGGCTTCCTTGATGCCCCCGACCCAGGAGTCACATTCTCCCTCTGACTCTCACTTCTCAGGACGAGGATGGTGACGGTGATGGTGATGGTGATGGTTGCATTCTCATTGCATTCAGTGAGGGCCAGGCCTGGTGGTGCATGCCTGTAATCCCAAAGTTGGAAGGTGGAGACAGGAAGATGCAAATTCAAAGCCAGCCTCAGCCCCCTAGTGAGGCCCTGTTTCAAAATACAAAATAAAAAGAGCTGGGAGTGTAGCTCAGAAGTAGAATGCCCCTGGATTCAATCCCTACTGCCGCACACAAATAATAATAATTTGACATGACAGTGAGATTCAGAGTTGCACATTCATATTCGCACGTAACAGTAAATATATTTTTTATTTTTACTGATTTTCACACATGCCAGGCAAGCACTCTACGTCCCAGCCCATTGTTTTTGACTTGCAGTTTTAAATGGTCTTACAGATGACCTAGAGAATGTGATTTTAGAAGTCATCTCTAGCTTTTGGGGACGACATCGTCTATGAAAAATACCCCCCTTCCCCATCTTTACCTAGAGTTTGGGCACACTTTGACTCTCTGTTAAGTGCTCTCATTATCCAGACCAAATACACTTGGTTTGGTGGCTCTTAATGACATTATTTGTGTAGAAATTTTAAATGTGTGCAATTTCCCCAGATTTCGAGGCTTCTACGTACAGCCGCAGCACGCCCCCTCCGGTGCGCCTCATTAAGGGGACCGCAGTGCGTTAGGATATGCACGCTCATTATGACATATCGGGTTTGTTGTGTTTAGCGCACCTCCGAGGGGGGGTTCTCACAGCTTTCTGCAGAGGCCGAGCTGTGGGGCTCCCATTAAAGCAGACGCAGTGTGAGCTGTGCAGTAATGCTCTCATTATCCTCACCTCTCGTCCCTTTTTCATCTGTTAAAGGGGTCATTCAGCTTTTTAATGTAACTTGTATCAGTGCGATTGTAGGAGACAGATGCCTTTAAGGACTGACTTG
The DNA here is from genome assembly GCA_004027655.1 of Graphiurus murinus. NCBI lineage: Eukaryota > Metazoa > Chordata > Mammalia > Rodentia > Gliridae > Graphiurus > Graphiurus murinus. Next base: position 64,910 of record PVLC010005607.1, read on the forward strand.
GAAGGTCTCTCCCGAGCTTACCTCCACATGCCCCTCCACGCGGAAGGCTCCTCAGGGACAGGTAGAAGCACACCACGTCCACGCCCGCTCTGCCTCGAGACCCTTGTGGCTCTCAGTGGACAAGGAAGATGGACCTCCTGGTGACCTTTGAAGACACTGTCAGCTACGAGAGCCTGTTCTGCATGAGAACACAGCATCAGATGAGGTTGAAAAGCTTGCCCAGTGTTTGGAAGCTGGTGCACGAGTGCTGAGGTCACACACAATGCACCTCCGGGACCTGAGCTTCTAACCCCTGAGCACCTGTAGCAAACGTGACCCCGGGCAGCCTCGGGAGGCGTCAGGGGCCGGCAGGCGCTGTGGGAAGGCACAGGCCTACACTCAAGCTCCTGGCCACTTCTGCTGCGCTCTCCCAGGGGCCTGGGCTGGGGCCTGGACTCCTGAATCCCCCTCGGGCATCTTTATCAAAGACAGAGAGACTGCCTCCCTGCCGCAGGATCAGCGATGATGGTTATTAACAAGGGCCTCCCGCTGCTGTTAGAGCAGTCCCAGCCCTGGTGCCCTTGGCTTTGGAATGGGGCTTAGAGCTGCTCACCTGATTAAACGCCTTGTCCCAACTCACCCGCTCTCTTACACGGACCTGTCACACGAGACACCACACACACTCACCTTAGGCCCTGAGTGCCACACACTGCAGACACGCCCAGCCCTTGCCACCACACACACGCTTGTGGGCACACAGGCTCACGGGCCCATGATGAAGGGGCCGACCATCTCGAGTCCCGTACAGCCCCCAACCACCCATGGAGGGAGAGGAAAGGCCAGGCGCCGTGGTTCGGGACAGCCTCCAAGGTGCAGCGGCCGCCGGTGCTCCAGACACCGGCCCCAAAGCAGCCAGCTCAGAACAGTTGCTTCCTTTCTCTAACAATCCACCTCCCTCTGGCCACCCCACAGGAAGAAAGTTTGAGGAGCTAGGAAGGAACTGGAAGAAAGGCACTTGGCAATTGCTTCAAAACCACTGTTTGTTCACCGGGCACGTTTTGTTTTTCTAGTGACCGACTGGCTTTCCAGGGCGGGGCTGGAGCTAGCCTGCGGTGGGACTGTCTGCGGGAACGTCTCACATGGAGTCTCGATGGTACAGTGCTGGGCTGGGGCTGACCCCACGTGTTGGCGCTGAGATCAGGGGGACCCTCGGAGTCTCGTGTAACCAGAGGCCCCTGCCTGCACACCTGGCCATCCGCCCAGGGGCACCGAGGAGCAGCCACTGGCTCCTGGCGGCTTGGTCTTTGGAGTTGGTCACCTACCAGGCACTGGGGGTGCCCAGAGAAGGGAGGGCGCGCCTTAGACGGCGGCATTGGGGTCAGGGAACTTGCTAGAGGAGAAGCCATTTGAGCTGGCCCTGAGAGCGAGGCCTCAGTCCCACCTGTGTAGACAGTCCGGGTGGACAGAGGTGGGACGCCAGGTGGACGCGTGGCCGGAGCCAGGCGGCAGGTGTGTGTGGAGCGGCGCGCACCTGCTCTGCATGGAGCCGCCTCTCTGAAAGCCAGGTGTCTGCGCTGGCCCGGGGGTCTGCCCAGCGGCACTTGGGCGCTCCACCTGCAGGCCAGTCCTTTTACGTTCACTTCGGTCTCCTCCCTCGCCTGGGCCACTGTGCTAGCCGTGAGCCCCGCCCTGCTCCACAGCCCCAGGCCCTCCCCGTCCCGTGTCCCAATCGTCTCCAGAGGCCAGGAGCCTGGTCATTCGTGGTTTATCCTGACAGAAGAATATGTAGGGAGGATTGGGGTCCCATCCCAGAGTGCGATGGTACCGGCTGGTGGCTCGGGTGCAGGGCCCTACTGGGAAAAGGGAGAGGGAGCAGGGCCTTCTGCCCCTCCATTCCCAGCAAGAGCTCAACTCCAGGAAGAGATAAGGAGCCTCCCTTCCTCCCTGCCTGGAGCAGTAGAATTTCCTGGACCAGTTCTACTCCTCACCAAGTAAATGACCGCCACTTGAATCCCCTTCCCACCAACGCTGGGTTGCTCCCTGCGCTGCTTTGGGCCAGAGCCCGACCAGGACAGAGGCCATGTCCTGGCCCCTCACTGCTGCGTCAGGAGGAGGGGAGCGAGGGAAGTGAGAAGACAGGGCCCATCTTGCTTGCCCAGGCAGCTTCGGGGACTCTGGGGCTGGCAGATGGATGGCTGAAGCGGGATCTTGCTTTCGTGGGCCCGGGGTCTGCAGCTGGCGGGACCTGGGCGGACGCACCTCTTCTCAGCAGGCACCTGGTGCCCTCCCCTGGCTTTTCCAGCTGGCCCTGCTGGACACAGCTTGAGATGGGCCATATTTGGTCCATGTCTCTGACCCCAAGAAATGCCAGCAGCACGGAGCCTCCACAGCTGGCCCTGGCGGAGCAGGACATGGCAGCCCCGCGATGCCCACTCTGCAGGGTCAGGCTCCATGCTCTCCTGACTCCAGGCTGCACGTCTCCAAGCTTTTGCATGGCCCCTGAAAACACCTCCCGGTCGGTCGGTCAGCATGGGGAGGGAGATAGAACCTCTCCCCTCCCCAGCCCAGCTGGGACGGGGAGGGCCGAGCAGTGGGGTCTCCTTTTTCCTTTTGGTGGTTTTTGGGATGGAACCCGGGCCTTGTATGCGCCAGGCAAGTGCTCTACCCTGAGCCACCCCCAGCCGGGGCCACAGCTCTCCCAAGAAACTTCAGTCTCCTCTTCCCTTCCTTCTCGCCCTGGCCTGGGCAGGGACCCAGAGGCCCTGAGCAGGACCACAGCCACTTCCTGTGTGTGTCCAGACTCAGTGGGGGGAGGGGCAGCTGCCTGTCCCTTTGTATCTGCTAGTCATTATGCCAGTGCCTCTGGTTTTCAGTGGTCTCATCCTGACAGTCTGGTTCCTGTTACACAAACACAGGTGCACGTGGGCTCACACACAGAACACACGCACACCTCACACCACGGTGTTCTCACAGTAACGCTAGTGCTTGCTTTGTGAAGGGGTGCTTCTGCGTTCTCCTGTGCATACCTTTTGTGTGTGTTTGTTGGGAGGGGGTACTGGGGATAGAACCCAGGGATATTCTTCCTCTGAGCTACACTCCCAGCCTTATTCTTTAAAATTTTGAAACAGGGTCTCACAAAGTTGCTGAGGCTGGCCTTGAACTTGTGATCCTCCTGTCCCAGCCTCCCAAGTACTGGGATTACAGGCATGTGCCACCATGCCTGACTACTTGTGTACCTTTTGAATCCATTTTAAATATTTACCATAGAATTAAAAGCAATTAAGGAATACTAAGTGGCTATAGCATCTCCTTTTTTATTTTATTTATTTATTTTTTATTTATTTATTTTTTTGTGGTACTGGGGATTGAACTCAGGGGCATTCTACCTCCGAGCTATACCCCCAGCCCTATTTTTTATTCTTTATTTTGAAACCGGGTCTCACTAAATTGCAGAGTGCCTCACTAGGTAGCTGAGGCTGGCCGCGAACCCGGATCCTCCGGTCTCAGCCATAGCATCTTCTAACCTTTCATGTTTTCGCCAAGAGTACCCACATTACTGCTAAGTATTGGTCTAGCCAAAATGTCCATTAAGTACTTCCAGTGGCAGCAGTGACAGCTAGTGTCTGTGCGGTCTGCCCTGGCTTAGAGCTCAGCACAGTCCCTGTGGCCGGGATGACCTTCTTCCCTGATGTCTGCGCGTGTGGGATGTGTGTCCACTTCTCACCCAACACTCACACTCACTCGCAGAATCGGGAAAGGAAGATGTTCGCGAGTCCTGAGCCTGCCGGGTGCCGCATTCCCCGAGCGCTTTCACCAGCCTGCGCTTGTCCAGTGTTACCCACTCGGGGAGCGTGTGCTTGTTCTGAGTCCGGCAGGCAGGGCCCAGGAGGATGGCTTCCCCTCTGCCTCCCCGCTCCTGGCTCCCTCTCTCTCTCCCGAGACACAGCCTTCGTGGGCGTTGAAATGGACTATGTCAAAGTGACTGGGCCAGGCCGATGCGGGGAGGTTCCGGAGCCCTGTCTTGGCAGAGATTTCCCAACTAAGATGCCTCGCGATCAATTACAGTCTTTCTATCCCTCCTACATGCGGGGCAGAGGGAAGCCATCTCATTTGTTTGATCACTGTGTTTACGCAGAGAAGAAAAGCTGGGAAGAAAACTGTTCCTCCTTTTAGCACTTAAGTACAGACTAGATAATTCCAGGCCAGGAGATGAGCGGATGTTCAGACACTTCTGAGAGAAAAATCGCACACTGTTCTGCAACCAGAGGCTGGGAGACTTTTGTTTTTAATCAAATAATTTTCTTAAGAAAGCTTTCTGGAAGAGGACTTCTATTGTTTCACCAGTTTAACAATCAGAGCACACATCAGAGTTCATTGATTTTTCGTGCGTGCGGGTGTGTGTGTGTGTGTGTGTGTGTGCACGCACGGGCTGATTCCTGGCAGGTAAATGCAATCACCCAGCCTCAGCCCAACAGAGATTTGTTCAATAAATAACAACTGTGAGATAATGGTGTGGATTACAGTCTTGAGAGGATACAGAGAAGAGCAGTTTCTAGAGAGACGCATACGAGCAAGGAACTGAATGTAGTTTCATCCAAATAGAAACCTTTCCAGAGAGAGGCGCGCAGGTGTGGTAGCGGCAGCTTTCCCATGGGCGACCCTTGTGTGATTCGTCTGGGTAGGAGTGGACTTGCTGGAGGGGTGTTCTGAGGCCAGCGGTCTCCAGGCCGTCCCTCCCTCATAGGAGATTCTAGCTCGTCTTTCTCCGTGGGTGCCCACGCCCTTCCTGCCTGCTGGCCGTCCCACACGTCTCCATGTTTGAATGGTGCTGGAGCCGCTTGGGAGCTGTGGCCCAGGCCTGGTGGAGCATTAGCAGGGCACCCCACCCTGGCAGTCCTCTCAAAAGCTTGTTCTAACAGAAGGGACAGGGCTCTAACCAGGACAGCAGTCTGGGGCCTCCAGGCAAGCTGGACGGAGCAGGCCAGCTGCGGAGGCGGCTAGCCCCACCACACTCAGCACTGCCTTCAGCACCTGCGTGTGAGGTAGAGGTGCAAATGCCCTCTGCTCCAGAGTAGGACAGTGAACGCCGCACGCCCCAGGGCTCCCACGCCCACCCACAGCCCACCTGGGAAGGCACATCCAGCTCTCCCTGGGCCCCAATTTAGCAGAATAAAGTCTGGCTGGCCGCCTCTGGCCCGATCAGCAATGAGGGGAAAGAGAGCCGCCAGGTATAAATGGCGCTTGGGACCTGTGACCCGTGGTCAGAGAGGCAGTTTCAACTGTAGGGTCTGTGGGATCCGCTGTGCACAACGCACCCATCCCCGCCAGCAGGAGCCTGGTCCCTGCTCCTCTGTGGGTCTTCTGTGCAGGCGGCCACGCAGTGGGCCGCTGCCCCTCCTTTCCTTGCTGTTCCTAAAAGTAAGCCCCAGGCTCCTCTCATCTAAAAGGTTTATAAATAATTACTACAAAATAAAACAGACTAGTAAGTAATTCCCTAGGGGGAGTCTCAGAGGTCTCGGAACTCCTGAGTCCTCGGTCTTGTGTCTTTGGTTTCGGGCGCTCTTGCTGAATGGCTTCTGGGGAGCGGGTTTGTTTAGCTCTAGGCATCCTGTCCACGCACAGCCCAGGAAGCGCCGTGCTGCTGCTCCTCCTGCATCCTTTCCTGTCCCCGAGGCGGGCTCCGCTCCCAGGCGTGGGTCCCCGGGCCAGGGTGCAGCGCAGACAGACCGGCCTCGCTGATCAGGGGTGGCAAAGGAGCTCTCGAGTGCTCCGTTCCGCCTACTGTAGAGGTGGTCATTTAGGAGAAGGGCGCCCGCTGCTGTGGTCACTGCTGACTGGCCGGGGCCGGCGGTGTAGACGCGTCTCCTGCCCTGTGTGTAGGTGACCATAGATGGGGCTTTTCACCATCACTTCCGGGTGCAGGGTGGCAGCGGCTGGTCTCAGGCAAGTGACTGATTCTCAGCGCAAACAGAGCCTGGAAATGGGCGGGGACCCCAAGAAGAGCGAGTTAGCAGAGGGACTTGGAGACGGGAATAAAGCGTGCCGCGTGGAGCCCTGGTCAGGACTGTCAGGGGGTGACAGTGAGATCGAGGCCACGCTTGCAAATGAAAATCCTCTCTGGGGCCGCTTGCCAAGCCCCGTCCCCAAGCCCAGGATGAGCCCTGGCGCGGCTCCCGGCATGAGATTCATGGCCCCTTCCGTCCCTGGGGGAAGCTGCACGTGAAGGCATTCTGGAACCTGCCTCTGTGGCGCTGTGATCTATAATCCCCAGAGAGGCAGGCCGGCCTCCCGCAAGGTCCCCGGACGGATGCCAGGCTGGGGCTCCCCGCTCCCGCGCAGCCTGAAGCCCAGTGATCTCCTTCCTTGCCCTTTGCCCTCTCTGTTCCCATGACCTCAGCCCTCCACCCAGCCCAGGCAGGGCACGGGGCAGGTCCCGTCCTGGACGGGCAAACGCAGTGCCAGGCCCTGGACGGAGCAAGACAGCCTTCCACTGCCCAGGGTCCAGAGTCGGGAGGCTGGGGAGGGGTCCAAGCCGGAGTCACGAGGGGAGGCACCAAGTGCAGGCCGTGGGACGGGTCGGCTCAGAATGCAAGCAGCGAGGGCGGGGTGCTGCGTGGCCAGCTCCACCACCCAACTCACATCTCCTCTCTCCCTGGGCCCTTCTGCTGCCCCCCTGCTGAGCCGGGGCAAAGCCACCACCTCTGCGTTGTCCTTCTGTCTCAGATCGTGACCCTCAGGTGTGTGACCAGGTGGTCCTGGGGCTCCTTCTGCAGGACCCTGATTTCTCCATGTGCTTTCTCATGCCCCGCTCTCCTCCCCCGCCCCACTGGTTCCTCAAACACTCTCCATGCAGTATGCACATACTACCACATAATACTTTTTTTTTTTGGTACCAAGAATTGAATCCAGGGGCATTCTACCACTGAGCTATATCTCTAGCCGTTTTAGTTTCTTTATGTTGAAACAGGGTCTCACAAAGTTTCTGAGGGTCTCACTAAGTTGCTGAGGCTAGCCTTGAACATGATCCTCTTGTCTCAGCCTCCAAGGCCTGGGATTAGAGACGTGTACTGCCACGCCCACATTTGTGTTGCACAGATGAGCACACCCATAGAGAGCCTTTTCTGACCCAGGGCTATCGGCATGTGAAGTAACCCGGCCGGCTACAGACCTGGCGTGGATTGTTACACAATGAGTATGTTTGTTTTTCACTACTAGGGATTGAACCCAGGGGCCTCTATCTCCAAGCTACATCTTCAGCCCTTTTTTATTTTGAAACAGGGCCTTGCTAGGTTGCTGAGGCTGGCTTCAAATCTGTGATCCTCCTGTCTCAGCCCCCACATACTGGGTTCCAGACGTGTGCCACTGTGCCAAGTTTACAGTGAATTCTTCGAGGGCTGATCAGCCTGGTGTTTGGATAAATGAGTGGGCGGCTCCAAAGTGTGATTTGCTTGTCTTAATCCGTCTCTGGATCCCGTAGCAGCAGGATTTATTTTATATTTTAAATGAATAGACGGTGTGTATCAGTAGGATCAAGGTGGAAATATGAAGCCATCAGTCATCTGCACAGGGAGAGTTTAGGATAAAGAGCTGTTAACTCTCAGAGTGATTGGCATACCGGGTGGCGGGGGACTGGCTGGAAAGAAGTGAAGAGAACTCTGGCCGGGCACGGTGGTGCACCTGTACTCGGGATGCTGAGGAGGAGGGATCGCTGCGGCTCACAAGTTCAAGCCTGGACGGCACAGAGAGCCCATCTCAAAACCAAAAGTCAAGAGAACTCTGGAGAACACGAGTCTTCCCAGACAGTGGGTGCCTGGAAGGCCGGTACAACGGGACCCCTCTGTGCAGCCCCGGGTCCCGCTCTGAAATCATTGTTTAGTCCAGCGAACTGGACCAGGGCCTGTGGTGACCATTCTGGGTGTGGCGTGCCATCCACCTCTAGGAGGTCGCTAGGAGGGAGGGGTGCAGGGGAGGGAGGGGACGTAAGGACGGGGCCAGCACTCTTGGGACCCCGCCACCTAGCCGAGGCTGGTGTGGTAAATGGAAGGCTCCCTTATCTGTGACATTGGTGTTTGTTTTCCCCTTCCGTGTTCATACGTCAAAGGGTCAGGAAGTAGGAAGCAACCCCATTAAGCTAGTGGGGCTGACAGCAGCGAGATAGTGGGCCAACCCTGCCCGCGCCAATTCTTCTCCCCTGCTAGCCTGGGTGACACGCAGATTCCTCAGCTCCCAGCGGGCTGTCACATTCAGATGATAAACGTGTCCCCAGACAGAGGAGCTTGTTGAGTGATACTTACCAGGGGCTCAGGGAAGGGCCCTCCACCCCACCCCCTGGGGGCAGTGCACACGGGGGGGGGGGGCAGGCCTCCTTCCCTCTCCTGCATCCCGGAGCCCTGGCCATTTGTCTGGCTGCTAGAAGCTTCCCCATCTATTGCTTCCTGTGTTCAGTCAGAGAAACAGAGCCAATAGAAGATAGTCGTGTGTGTGTGCGTGCGTGTGTGTACATATACATATATGCACATATATACATACATAGAGATATACACATCATACACATTTTTATAAAAATAGGAAATACTAGATATATAAATATAAGTAAATATAAAGCCAGACATGGTGGCACAACCTCTAATCCTAATACTTGGGAGCCTGAGTCAGGGGGATCCTAGGTTCGAGACCAGCCTTAGCAACTTAGTGGAGATCCTCAGCAACTTAGCAAGACCCTGTTTCAAAGTAAACTATTAAGCTGGGCATAGTGGCACACGCTTGTAATTCTGGTACTTGGGAGGCTGAGACAGGAGGATCACAGGTTTGCAGCCAGCCTCAGCTACTTAGTGAGGCCCTCGCTACTTAGTGAGGCCCTGTTTCAAAAATAAAGAATGAAAAGCAGAGCTGGGGATGTAGCTTAGAGGTAGAATATCCCTAGGTTCAACTTCTAATACTGCAAAAAATAACTGATTAATTAAAATATTAAAAGGGCTGGGGAGGAGGGGTAGCTTGGAGGAACAGTGCCACTGGGTTCAATCTCCAGCATCAAAACCTAAACAAATAAAAATAAATCTCTGTAAGGAGGACATGTTTTTATATACCACTGACTTATATAAAGAGATAAAAAGGTTATTATAAGGCCTTGGCTCCTGCCTGCTCACCAAGCAGATTTAAACCTTGTGTCTCATCTGGTCTCCAGGACGACGCGCCCGGGGCTTACGCCCTCCGTCACAGGCGTCCCCGTCTGGCCACCTGAGGTGGGCCACGTGCACGCGTCCATCTTGGGCCTCCAGGGCCTGGTGTCTCCACCTGACGGCGCTGCCCCTTAGTTGCAGGGAACTATGGAGGAGTTGTCGGGCGGAGGGTTGCTGTGGACTGGACGTGGTCGCTGGGATCCCCGTGAAGGGCTTAACCCACCGCCCAGGAAGGCAGGGGGCCCACTCTGTGGCTGAGGTTGATGAGCCTTTTGTCATTTTAATCACGCTGATGAATCAGGGCACTGCCTGGTATTTTTGTTTATTTAAAAACACATTGTAGCTGGGCGTGGTGGCGCACGTTTGTAATCCCAGCATTTGGGAGGCTGAGACCGGAGGATCCGGGTTCGCGGCCAGCCTCAGCTTCCTAGTGAGGCACTCCGCAACTTAGACTCGGTTTCAAAATAAAGAATAAAAAATAGGGCTGAGGGTGTAGCTCGGAGGTAGAATGCCCCTGAGTTCAATCCCCAGTACCACAAAAAAAAAAAACACATTGTGAGCCATTGTGGTGGCCATACTTCAGTAATCCTTGGGAAGCAGACAGGAAGATGGCAGGTTCAAGACCAACTTAGCAAGACCCTATTCAAAAAACAAAAAACAAAAAAAAAGAGAGAGCTGGGGGTGTGGCTTGGTGGTAGAATGACCTTGTGTTCAATCCTCCAATCCTCCTCTCCCCCCGCCCCAGTACCACAACAAAAAGCACAACAAAAATTTGCAAGTGGGTATGGTAGCACATGCCTATAATCCCAGTACTTGGGAGGCTGAGATAGGAGGATCACAGATTTAAGACCAGCCTCAGCAATTTAGCAAGACCCTCAGCAACTTAGCAAGGCCCTGTTTCAAAAAGGGGGAGAGGGTGTAGCTCAGAGGTAGAGTGCCTCTCAGCTCAATAACGAGAGAGAGAGAGAGAGAGAGAGAGAGAGAGAGAGAGAGAG